>NDXB01009650.1:119695-139492 GCA_002631895.1 Agapornis roseicollis
TTTTTTTAAGCTCACTGATACCTGGGATTCATCCTTTCCTATAGAACCCAAGTTCTGGGCACCTCACACTCTTGGGTGGTTTTGCTTGCAGTTACCCACGTGTTTTCTTCTGCAGGGCCTCCTGTGCGGCTCATGGATGGAGAAAGCACCAAGGAGGGAAGAGTTGAGGTATTCCTGAATGGGCAGTGGGGCAGTGTCTGTGATGATGGCTGGACAGACAGAGATGCTGCAGTGGTTTGCAGGCAGCTGGGATTCAGGTGAGAGCTCTGGTAGGTGCATCAAACAGATAGAAACATCTCTCAGGGGAATCGCTTCTCTCTGGACCAGTTTCTGGGGGCTTCCTTTCTGAGTTTTGGCATACCCATATAGTACCATATCGAGGGAGTAAGGTCATATTCTTAATGAACTACTGTCTGTGTGTAGTGACACAAATATTATTTCTCTTAAAATGTGCTGGTGCATCAGGTTCACCTGCCTACTGCAGATCAGCCACCCTCTCTCTAATTGCAGTGGTACAGCAAAAGCCAGGGCAATGGCTTATTTTGGTGAAGGCCATGGACCCATCCATTTGGACAACATAGAATGCAGAGGCACGGAGCACGCCCTGGGGCAATGTGTGAGGCCTGACACAGGGATTCACAGCTGCTGGCACAGTGAAGATGCTGGTGTGATCTGTGACTATGTGGAAGAGAAGGTGCAAGATATCAGGAGAGCAGGTGACATGCCCATTTCTTCTGTGCAAAAAATCTGGAGCTCCAGCTGTAGGATCTCTGCATGGTTTTATGCTTTTTACCTGTACTTCTTCCCTTGGCTGAAAATTAAGCATGTCCTGTCCTGCACCTCCTACTTTATCCTTGGTTTTGTGGTCTCTTGTTAGGAGCATAGGGTGCTCCAGGCTAGTTGGAAGAGCATCACCTATGTCAGGCTGTTGAGCCTGCTGAACTGCCCCACAGCCAAGTCACCATACCCTTCCTTAGAGCATTAACCATGAGCAAACTTTGGGGTTTATGGTACTGAGGAAATAGCTGTAGAGGTCCAGTTCCTTGCATAAGACTACAGGTACTGCAGGTAAGCAGCTCCACCAAAACTGCGGAAAACTATGGGATCAAATCTGCTACGAATTCCATATGCACAGCACAATAGAACCAACTACCATGAGGATTAAGGCTCTCTGAGAAGGTGAATGGTGTTTGGCTCTGTGACAGCAATTGTTGTTGATACTTAAGCTGAAGGTACCTACCCAACAGCTCTAACTTTGCTGTGCAGGTCCAGAGTCTGGTGTGTGTGGGATGCGCCTGCTTCACCGTCGCAAGAAAAGGATCATAGGTGGAAACAAGTCCCTCAGGTACTACCTGTAATTACTGGGAAAGCCAGAATTGGTTCCAGCTTCCCTACAGGTTCTGGAAATAGCCTGGCAAATGCTGAATACATCAACATGTTTTCACTGGTCATTTTTGAACTTAGTTTGAACCAGTGGGTCTATCTAGGGAAGAATTCACACCAGCGGAGCCCAAATGGGGCAGAGTGGATGGGAAAAGAGGAAACCAGCTCCCATGTGTGTGACACATATTATTCCTCTGTTTCTTATTCAGAGGCAGTTGGCCATGGCAGGCCTCACTGCGGTTGAAGGGTTTTCATCGAGATACTCGTCTGCTGTGTGGAGCAACCCTGATCAGCAGCTGCTGGGTAGTGACTGCAGCCCACTGCTTCAAAAGGTGTGTTTGTGGGTGGGGAGTCCCGAGGGATACTCAGTGATAAGCAAGATAACCTTGTACAAGGTTATCCTTCCAGCCCATGGAACCACATGAGCAAAGTTCTTAAACCAAGACCATTGATTTATGATCTGTGGAATCTTGAAGCATTTATGGGGATGACTCAAGATAGGCTTGGTTTATCCTTCACTGCTTACAGCTGCCCTTTTAACTTTGAGGCTTCACAACTTAAAGCGAACCAGCACTTTGCCATTCTTTGGTGCTTTAAGGAACTGTGAACAGATGAGGTCACAAGCCTGTTGCAAGTACTGTAGCCCTTTTTATAGGAAAAAAATTCCTATGCATGGTAGAGAGTGATTTGGGACACCCATTGACTGCAACAGCTGGCATTGCCACAGTGTCTTTTCAGGTTGTGCAACTGAGACTTGCGTGAGTCTGCTTCCTTCTCCGCAGGAGCATCAAGAACTCACGTCTCTGTTTCTCCAGGTTTGGTGTTGATGTGCGGCGCTACCTGCTGCGGGTGGGTGATTACCACACGGGTGTGAAGGATGAGTTTGAGAGGGAGCTGCCCGTGGAGCGGATCGTCCTCCACAGGAACTACTGGGCTGGCAGCAATGATAACGACATTGCCCTGGTCCAGATGCGAGGCAGAGAGGGGCACTGTCTCTCCTTCAATCGCCATGTTCTGCCTGTCTGCCTGCCTGACAGGAAAGAGAAGTCTGACATCAACAGGCAGGCCTGCATCATCTCTGGCTGGGGAGACACAGGTGAGTGAAGTGGCTTTGACTGGCAAGAAAGGTGGCAGAGTCTGGGTTTAGAAGCCTATGTGGACCATTAATTTATGTCTGCACAACTCAAAGCCATGTTCTTACTGCTCCTATTTGTCTGTACTAGTGCATGGTGTTAAGGAGTGGGGAGGTGACTTTTGTGCCATTGTGCTTTCTTCTGATTTTGAGGCTTCTTGCGCCTGCCCAAGGTGGAAGTTCAGGTTGCCATAGCATCCTTCTGAAACTGCGGGACAGAGTAATGCTGCCATCTGGCCACAGTCTTCTCTTTCTTCCCCTTTTTACATGTTGGCCCACAGCAGACCCCTTAGACAGCAGCCTGTGCAGAGCCGTACAAAGCCTATGGAGGCCACCATGTTTCCATCACCTCCTGCCTTCTTCATGGTACGGTCATAGTGAAGTGGGGGCTTAGAGGTGGAACAGTTCTCTCTTAGACTACCTTGCTCTGTCTCTCTGAATATTGCTGCAGGGACAGCTGAGCTCTGAAGCTCACTTCTGCACTAGGTTTGAGACAGCCTGAACCCGTCCCTTGTAGTACATTGCTATGGAGTTTCCGAAGTAAAAGGGAGCAGGAAATCTTCTAGGAAGATTAAATTATTAAATACTTAAGTTTCTCAAGGTGGTGTTTCAAAATGCTGGGCTTGGTGGAGTCCTTAAATGGATACATTATCAAGGTCTGGAGACAGATTTAAACTCTAAACAAAGCTTTACAACCAGCTGTCCAGTCTCCCCTCATTTGAGGATCAGAGATGCAATGCAGAGCTTGGAGCAAGGAGGCCTTTCTGGGGCTGCTGTGATGGAAGCAAAGCCGTGTGTTAAGAAAGACTTACTGCCAAGAGGCAAATAGCCCCTAGGAGCTTGTCTGTTGACTTTGGGCTTACCCATCCTTCCCAGCTGTTTCCCTAACTGTTACCCCGTGCGTTCAACTGCAAGTATACATGTGCCTTTGGAGTCAGTTGCACAAAGTGCACCTGTCACTTTGGGCTGTCTGTGGAGGATCAAGGAGCATTTCAGCCTTACAACTCTCTTAATCTGCACTGGTGCTTAATGGCCAGAATCCCTCACGCACACCAAACCCACTATCCCAATGAGAGGGGCAGTTACCCACTGCCTTGTGAGCTTACAATAAAGTTTGGACACAGAAAGGTCTTACTCTAATATAGCATGTGAACCATATGTCCTGAGCAAGTCTTACTCTCAAGCAAGAGATATAAGCAAATAGGGACAAATCTAGCCAAAGATGAAGTCAGCTGCCTTTGAATAATATTTGGATGCTTCTGAAACATCTTCCAAAGCTTCTCTGAGGATCAAGCACTTAACAAATATTACTGCATTTATTTGCTTGAGAAAACACTGCCCTTGTTTTACAGAGGAGGAAATGGAGACTCAAAGGAGTAAAATAAATTGAACAAGGTTCAAGTTACTTGCTGTCACAACTAGGAGTAAGACTCATCCTTTGATCTAACCTTTTTCTCCAACCTCTTCCCCATTTCTTTGATCTTACAGCCCTTTCTTGTGGTTTGGCTTGGCAGCACTGTTTTGTGATGTTCTGGTTGTTCAGAGATGCTGAGCTTGGCCTATTCCTGTGCCATAACCTTGATGTGAAATGTACAAGTATCTTTTTTTTGTGTGGAGCACCCTTACTATAGGTTGCTGCTGTTGTCTGAATGTGAACTGGTCTGGACAGTGTTCTGTTCTGTTCCAGGGAAGTCCTATTCAAGAACCCTGCTGCAGGGGGTGGTGCCTCTTCTCCCACGGGTAGACTGTGAGGCCCGCTATGGGCACAAGTTCACGAACCGCATGATTTGTGCTGGGAACCTCTCTGAAGACAAGCGCGTGGACAGCTGCCAAGGTGACAGCGGAGGGCCACTCATGTGCCAGAGGTCAAACGGGCGCTGGGTCATTGTGGGGATCACCTCCTGGGGCTATGGCTGTGGTCGAAAGGATTCCCCTGGTGTGTACACAAAGGTCAGCAAATACGTACCCTGGATCAAGAAAGTGACCAAGCTAAAATGACAATGTCTGAGCTGTAGGAACTTCAACGTATGGCCCTATTGCTCGACAGCAGCAGAAGGCTGTGGCTCCTGGCCTGTGGCTGGTAGAGATTGGACACTGGGAAAAGACTTTCATGTAGAACTGGGAGAAAAACAGTCACAGCTGATTCTGCAAAGTCTTTGGTTTCATTTTAGTCTGTGATCTCTGAGCAGAGAAAGCAAGTGCTCACTGGTAAGAATGATAAGTCTATGTTGCTCTGACTACCGGAGTCCTGTAATGCAATCACACTTGTTGCCCTGCGTGCAGAAATGTGTAAGTGGAGAGATACCTGCCTCTGTAAATCTGCTCCGGGGTTTGTATGTTTGCACAGTTGAAAAATGCTGCAAGGAGACATGAGATGCTCAGAAGATGGCACCAGGCTCTGGCATAGCTGAAATCTTCAGATTTTCTTTTCATAACAGCTTTCCAATTCCAAGAATCAGAGATTTAACCTGAGCTGAGGTTGAGGCCAGCAGCTGGCTCTTCTCCTTCTCTGTCATGTCTCAAGGGTGAATCTTTTCTCTTCTGAATAGTAGATCTGCTCCCATATGATCCCTTTAAAGTACCTTTCCATGCTAAAAGACGCTTGTCCCTCCTTTTGTAATCCTCTATCACGTTTCCAGCTGCCAGATGCTATGGTTTTATTGCTACTTTCTCAATATAGTGGTTCTTTTGTGTTCATTAGGTTTAGTTGGTTTTTGGCTTGTTTTTTTTTTCTTAAAGCAGCATCTCCTAGAGTCAGTTTTTCATGTAAGAGTAAATCTTCATTTTTTAGGAGACAGTAGCATTTACTACAAAGAACTTAAAAATGTGACCTCAAAAGGCTGAATAGACATGTTATTTTTCTTTAAATCCAAATGTAATGTTTATCTCAAACATTCAGGTGTTGAATCACTGTTTAACAGCACTGCAGCAGCTTTCTCTTGATACTTTATTCACCACAGTTCTTAGCTGCCCTTTATTTGTGATGTTAGTCTTTAATAGCTCTGTGCTCACAGTTCTCTCATGAAATACAGAAACACTCCTGTGGTACAGATGCACCTCAAGCAAGTTACTCCTTGTGTAAAACACCAAGTGTGTTGCAAAGCAGCTTCCTGCTTTCCCAAAATGTGTCTTATTCTTGCAACCTCTGGGCTATGCTTCTGTGCTTCCTCTCTTCTCCGTATGGTTTCCTTTTTCATTCCTCTCAGTGGGGTAAAGCAGCTTAACTGGATGCTATGCGAACACTGCCATCAAGCTGTAGTTCTCAGCCTGGGCAGAAATAATCCTGAGAGAAAGCAGGTGTTCTTGAACACTTCCAATTTCCATCTTCCATCCCATTCAAACAAACGAGCAAAGTTCCCTCTTAGGCCTTAAGCACTTTTGTAAGTTAATTTATTATTCTCAAGTGGGTAGAAAATACGAAACGAGGCAGAAGGGCTAAGTGCATTTAGAGTTGTGTAGTGCAAAGTATCTTCTCTCTGTGTATAGACCAGCCAGAGAGGAGACAGGTCTGCTCAGGAGCAAGGGCAGTAAGCTTTGATGTATAACCAAAGGCTTGAGCACAGAGTAGTCATACAGGATGGGACATGCAGAACTTGTCACGATGTGCATGTTTTGGATTCACTCATGCACTGTAGGGTAGGTGATGACTGGGTCAGGCACTGGCCTGCTGCCTGGAAGGTCTGAGCTCAGAGGCACTGAGGTGTTTGGTACCTAGGTATTACCAAGAACAGGAGACAGAGCACAGCCTGTGGATTAACAAAGTCATGCTACAGGACATGTGGTGACAGAGTCCTAGAAATCACTTTGGATTGACTAAGCAGTGATTGCCTAAAGCTTTAAATTGTCTTCTATAAGACAGCTTTATGTAAAGGTGCTGACCTGGCTAGGTGGCTGATTTTTGTGTATGAATGCTAAACAGTTCTATTTACTCTTTCTAGGGATTACAGGACAACCGGGTTACCTGTTGCAATGGAATGTTTAAAGATCCTGCTTGGAAACTTTCTTTTAAAAAAGAATTGTAGGAATCTCTAAAACATGCAATGCCAAAATCCCTGCAAACTGGCTTTGGCACAGATCAGATCTGTGTGTGTTGCTTCCCAAAGGGTGGGGAGTCTGCAGTGCAGCTTGTGCTGATAAACCTATCTGAAGTGCCAGCCTTGATCCTTTGACAGGGCTGTGCTTGGTTCCACACTGGCTGTGCTGTCCTGCAGCTGTTGGCAGAGTCCCTAAGACACAAGCTGCAGACTGCTCCTTATCTCCCAGGAATTAATATTACAGGAGGACTGAGGGCAATTATGCCACAGACCTCTGGTCTTGCAGAGGATTAAATGCCAAGTTCAACACCAGCAGTAACAGTACTTGTCTGGGAAACATGGAGTGATTTAGGTCTTATCTTCAACCTCCCTAAACCAGCATGATACCTGCTGTAGCAGCTCAAATGGAGTTTCTGTGCCCTGGGTGCTGTCAAATTTCTTGTTTACCCTGGTTTAATCTTTCAGTTTATACCCATAACTCCAACAGGCACAGAAGCACCTGAAGGACTGGAACTGTGAGGTTATTTCCCTAAGCCTACTTAGCTGGCTGCCATTCGGGAATTAGAATAAATTACCATGTAATTACAAGTGAGATGCAGGGTTGGCATTGTCTTCTGGAATTCCCATGCTCTAGTTCAAAATGTTTCTTTCTCTGACATCTTGTCACCGTGGAAGCTGTGAGAATACACTTATAATTAATATCCTTTGAGTCCTGCATGAGCCAGAAAGAGGGAAGTATCCAGTCTCTACATTTACACATTACTGGTACTGTAGGCAAGCCTGCCAATACTCTGGTCAATTGTCTCAACCTGTTTCAGAGCACTGCTATTTCTCTTTACTGTTTAAACTGGGACTGTGGCCCAAACCAAACTCACATACTTTGCCACCAAGGCTTATTGGAACTGCCTGGATAAGTGGCACCCAACTGCCCAGGACTGTATTTTGTACCTAATGTTGGCCAGCAGCAGAGATTTAAAGGATTGTATGTGTCAGTTTGTACTGAACAAGTTTTAACAGTCTTTCCTTTTGGGGAATTTTGTTCTTGGCCCATTTAAATTAATTACTTGCATTACTATTATCATCATTAAAAACAAAAGTACAAGTACTTAGTCCTCAGGTGTTACACAAACACTATGCACTATCCTGTTGTGATTATTTTTTTCCTAAAGCATGAGAGTTTATATCCCTAACTTAAAAAATATATTTAATGTAACCAGCCTTCATCTTCCATATAAATGTTTAATCCTGTATTTAATCCAACTAAACTCACCCTCAGTATTTTCTGGCAGTAAGAACCAATATAATTTTATTTGCCATAGCACATAATTTCTTTTATGGTTCCTGAATTAATTGCCTTTTGTTTTCATTGAATCCCATCTGTCCTTGTGTTCTCAGCTATGATAGGAAATAAGGGGCCTGGCTTTATATTCGCTGTTGTCCATCACTCTAAAGATAATCCCATTTTAAACCGTGGCTTCCCTGTCTCTCTTCAAGCTAAACTGTTTAGGTATCTGGTAACATGATGACTGTCTCTCCATGTCTCTTTCTGCTGTACCTTTTAAGCTTTGGTAACCAGAACTGAATGCAGTTTGCCAGGGGAGGCTGTGCCATCTGCTGATTATTTTCAGTATCATTTTGTATACTAAGTAATGCTGTAAGTGGTTTTAGTGCTGTATGTGTACTATGTATGTATGCTGGAGCTAGCTCCAAACTTGCTAATACGGTCTTGGTAGCAGCCGAGCTACAACGGGATGAAAACCTGCTAAGGTTTTAATTCCCCTGGGTCTTCGGCAGGTGCTGAGCTCAGAGCCATTGCTGTGGGTGTGGCTGAGGAGAGTAATGCAGCTCTGGGTAGGAAGCACATGAACGAGAGATTTGCCTTGGCTGACATACCTGTAGGGGTGACACAATCCATCTTCACTGCATTAGTCCATTGGATAAAGCTGATGCATATTTCCAGGAGCAGAGAGCTCAGTCACTACTGATGGTGGTTTCACTGTGGCACATGGATGCTGTGAGACAACTTCCTACAGCACTGTGGCACATACCAGTTACGTGAGAATGGGAATGTCACTATGACTGGCTGGGAGCATTGGCAGGAGTAGAAACATGGCTATGGTAAGGCTGTAAGGAGCAGCTATTAGTGCTGCAGGTATCCTTCTTTGAGGAACACCCAGCGCTGGTGTCTTCCTGACCTGCAGTGCCTGCACTGCTACCTTTAGCAGCCCTGTCTTGACTCCAGTCCAGGCTTTGGCCCTCTGAAGCTGGATTAAAGAGTTACCCCTTTTCTGTAACTGAACACTGTTCTGATGGTTTATATGATGTTTATATGATGGTTTATATGATGTTCCACGCTGTAATTAATCAGGCAGCTGTTTATTAACTTGGGCAGAATGTCGATTACCCTTGTAATCCTTGTATGCAGAGAACAGATCAGTTTCTCAAAGGTATTAGTGTAAGCATTGTTGAGGAACAGGGAACATGGATATCTGCTATCTTAGGGGTAGCAGACGTGGGCCTGCCTTTTGTCTGTCTGCTTTTCTCTATGAAGTCAATATCCTGAAGGTTTTTCACCCCCAAAAAAGCTGCAGTGACCCATAAACCACTTCAAGACAGAGTTTTACGCGTATATTCAGCAATCAGACAAAAGCTTTTGAGAAATGAATTGCACTGGGGTATTTAACACCATTTTGACAAACTCACTGGGAGTTTCTTGCAGCAGAGGGGAACAGAATGGCCTCAGGTGGTAGCCAGCTTGGGACCACTTCTTGTGGAACAGGGCACTGTGACCCAGACAGACCAATGCACATCTCTCGGGCTGTGTATTTACTTGTCTAGAAAAGTATTTAGTTTCCCATATCAAGAAGAAAATCTCACTTGTGTAGCAATCCACTCAGTCCTATTAAAATCCCTTTCTTCTAACCAGGGGCTGAGTGCCCCTGACATCAGTTGAGTGCCAAAACTTTCCTGTCCCCTGGATCAACACTAATGGTTCACAAGGTATGCTAATAAATGGATTATACTGTGACTGTGTGAAGCTCTGTCTTATTTTTAATCAAGGGCAGGTTTGGGGATTTTTTTCAGCACTGAATTAAGCTCATTAAATTTCTTTATTAATGTTATTTTTAGAGCAGATTTAACATGCTAAAGCATGTTACAAAGTCAGCGTCATGTTACCTACTGTTACAGTAAAATGCAGCTGTTCTCCAAATGCCATGGTTTTTGCCATTTGGAACAGGTAAGGGGTACCTGCAGGTCAACTCCCTGCACTTAACAGGATTTAATATATCAGCTTTATAATTTGTTGTTATCGGTGATCTTTCTGTACTACCTGTGAACAAATTTGTTCAGCATGATTTAGTCTCCTTCAGTCTAGGAGTCATGTGTCACTACTCTAAGAATCAAAGCCAGCCTTGGAAAAGTGGAAGTGGAGGAAAGAATGCAGTTTGAATGAGCCACTGATGCAAGAACACTGTTTGACTATCCACTGCTGCTCCCCACTGCTGAAATCTGTGGTGCTGTACAAAAAGTCCATTTTGAAATACAGTCCAGCTCCTTGCAAGGTGACTGCTGCTGCACTGACTTTCCCAAGTCATTAAGGTTACATTGAGGTTTGGTGTAGCTGATGCCTGCAGACTGCAAGTATTATAATGTATAACTTTTTGTATGTAGTAATTCCAGCCTGCTGCTTGTAATTGACATGCACTTGCTGAAGAAAGGCCTGCTTGTGGTTAACACCTTGCTTACTTCATGTCTGCCTTTAGGGCTTTCTACACCTACCTATGTTTCCTCTCTTGCTTGTACAAAGCTCAGAAGCAGAGTGCAGGCAGTTTAGACGGCCCTTCACATGTCAGTGGGCACTGTTTCACTGAGTCAGTTCTGCAACGCTGTTCTGGAGTCGCTGCCTGGGAAAGAAAGAAAGAAAGTCGAGATTGTGGTTAAGATTACAAGTCTGTCAAGTCCTGTATTAAAGCACTTGACCGCTGCCTTCATGTGGTGAAAAGGCTTGGGAGGAGTGTGTGGCATGAGCTTACTTGTTTCACATTGCCAGCTGTAGGAAAGCTAGCTTTGGATTTTGAAAATGAAATCTGAAACAGGAAAACTTCAAGCAGTTTTCTAACTTGTATAGCTACCATATTTATTGGAATAGAGGAAGGCAGGCATTCGGGAATGACCCCATGGCATTAAAAAAAATCTTAATTGGCCACAACTTCTTTCTGATGGAGGAAGACAGTATATTGCTCAGACAGCCTTGGGTTGCTGGGCTGGGTGCCATGCAACTCCAAACTGGCATGCACCTAGCATTGGCAGGACACTTCTATGAAATTGTGTTTATGTGTGAAAGTTAAAAGAGGAAGTAGTGCCAGCAAACTGGATCTTTAAGTACATTGATGATCCAGCTGGAATAATTCATGTTCAGAAAAATCCTTGGATTTAAGACATGCTGATGGAGGATAGGAGTAGGACAGACAAATTCAAACAAATTGGAGAAAACTCAGTGCACCACTTGGTCTCTCCCTCCTTGCTTTTTGAACCCCACACACTCTTCCAGAAATAAAAGTCACCTTTCTCTGCAGAGGTTTTCAAAACTAGCCTGTCTCTTGGAAGGAAGAAACTGCTCTGGATCAGCTTTACCAAGCTGTGTTGGTTTAATGTCAGCTAAGCAAAAGGCCTTATTTCTCCCATCTGTTTAAGTCTGTGTTGCCCTTCCTATTGACATCAGGACAGCTGTGCCTCAAAGGGCTGAGCTGGAAACAAGCATAACTCAGTGCTGGTCTCATGTTCAGTTGCTGCCCAACAGAAGAAACAAATGGGCAGGAATTAAAATTGCAGCAAATGAATCTTGCTGGGAAGCACTTTCTGAGTACATTGTGATTCCCAGCCCATGACAGCCCTCGGGCTCAGAAGCCAGCAGCAGGTACCTGTCAAAGGTTTCCATGAGAAGAGGTAGCTTGCTGTCATGTTTGCCTGATGTTCTAGCCTGGACACTGGGCCCTCCTCTCTGAGAATGTAGGGAGTGGGGTGAGATTTACTGTGGCAATGTAACTGGACAACTCCACTGAAACCACTTTGTTACACTTCTCTGTTACCTTCTCCTCAAAAGCAGAACAAACCCCCTTCAAACAAGAACCACAACAATAACAATGACCTGTTAGCAGTTTAACTAATCTGCTCTGCTTAAACCTGAGCTGCATACAGAGAAGAAAATGTGCTTCCAAAGGTTAGTTCCTTCCTTACTCTTTTCCCACTCCCTGCTCACATGTATAGGCTTGCTGGAGGTAGAATAGGATTACAACCTCTGATGTGGGATGGAGATCTGTTTAAGAGGAACAAGTGTACTGCAGACTACTGAACACTCTGTGGTTTTTTTAGAACCAGTAACCAAACACCCTGGAGGAAAGCTCCTTTGCTTCATGTTTACCATGTCATTATCTCTAGCAAGACTAAGGAGATTCTGTGGTTCACCAAAGCTATACTTACTGAGTATCAACAGAAACTCTTTTAACTCCTCAAATATCTCAATCACAGGTAGGTTTATTAAGACTTGAGAAATCTTTATTGTCCTACAAGGCTTTTCTTCACAGTTACACAGGTTTAAAATCTGTTTAAACTGCTGCAACTTTGTTGTTGACACTTAGGGGTGATGCACTGTTTGAATTGGATGCCCCTGTTCAGATAGGCAGGAGTGTCCACACATAAGAAGCCTGAAGAAATAAGCAAAGAGCTTGCCACTACACTACTAAATATCTACTACTATTATTTTTAACCATCACGAATAAATATAGATTGCTAGATTCAACACTAATAATAAAATTACATAAATCTACTTTTTGTCTCCCAAGAAGACATGGGAAATTATCTTGGGAAATGCATTAAAGTTTTAGATGGTAAGATTTACTTGACTTTGTCACAGTATTTTGCTGAAAATTAAGATCTGCCTTAAAATGGTACTAGCCCTTGAGTCAGCTCACAAAGCAAACAGCTGCTAATACCATTAAGGGCTAGTCACTTACCTAGAGAGGAAAGCTGAAAACAGAATGGCTGATTTACTCTGGGAATCCGTAAGTTTCCTAAAGGAGGCGGATCCTGTTCAAGAAAGCTTGCCACCTGAATATATCAGGCATATAAGATCCACAGGCAAAACAGAATGAGACAAACACTCTTTGTCTATAAATAGCAAATAATCTTAAGGATCAACTGATTTGTTTCGCAGAGCACCCTGCAATAGGTCCTACTTGCTCAAGTAAGTACGTCTAGTGAAAAAAAGGATAAAATCTTTTCTCCCTTGCTTCTTACAGAAACAGAGAAGTGACAGAGAGGAGTTATTTCTGTATGCAGCAGTTTCCACTCATAGTGACATGCATAATATTTTGTTAGTGTCTCCTCTTTCTTACACAAAAGAGGACAGTGCATTTTCTTACATGGAGCACTGTTGGGTGGCTGTGACAACCCCTCTTTTTGTAAGAGAGAGCCTTATGCCGAATTGACAATTGAGTTGACCATTGAACCTCCCAGTGAATTCTGACAGCATTGACTGGATTTCTAAAATAAAATCCCTCACATCCCTAGCTCCAAAGTTAGGTTATTTTTCTGAGGAAAGGCTCTGCAGAATAGAAAGACTTTTTATTATCTATATAATACTGTACAGCATTGTTCCTGCACTTCAGAATCACCTTTTCTTAGCAACCTATTACTCCTGTATTAAAGTGCTAATGTATCTAATCTTTGTATTTTGAAAGACTTCAGTGGTGATAGGCAACTATAATGCAGATTTTGCTATGGCCAGTTTGATCTGAAGTAGCAGAAGCTTTGTGAGAGCAGATCAAGGTACCTCTGAGTTTGCTGGATTACTTCAATTAGTTAAGATCCGCTAAGATATATTGCAAAATTGTGTATGTTGATCTTGACATGAATGAATGGACTTCCTACGTCTCCCTAACAGTGATCCTTTAGTTAACCACCTGACTGCAGCCTCAACAGCAAATGCCACAGGTAGAAACATTCATTGATTTTTTTTTGGGGGAAGACTGATAATAAGCCAAGGAACCTATGTTTTGCTTAATACCTGCACCAAAAGATGCCTCTCAGGGTATTTAGCAAACTTTCATGCATATAACATTGCTAGTTAGGGTAATACACTCTCTAGACAAACCGAGTTATCAGTTGGTGAATTCCCACAAATGGGCTATCTGACCTGCTCTCTAGACAAAGGAGAGACACATTACTGCTTTCACAGTCTTTTCAATTTAGCTGAGGAAATGCCCAAATGTGATACCAATTGAGATAAAGAGGACTTGTAGTGTAACAGTTGTTTTTCTTTCTGCTCTGAGAAATGAAGAACATCTCTTTCGCTTCCCTTTTAGCTTGATGCTACTACTTTATCTGTAAACTTGCAGTACATATTAGAGCCTGCCAGGCTGTCAGCTTTGGTAATGGCAGAAGAGAGAACAAAGTGTGAAAAAAATCCTCAAATGCTCCTGCAGGTTACTGTGAAAGAAAGAGGGAAATATACTTGTAACCTGTGAAATACAAGATGCCAGACTAAATATGCTCAGTTATCCTTGCAAGCTATGTTATCTATAAATGGCATCTTATGCTTTCTGAAGAGTAGCAGTTGTGCTCATATACAAGGTCTTAGCCATAATTATTGTCTCCTGCTTTTTAAAAATAGTTCTAACAATTGTTGCAAAGTGTTCTTTTACTGACTCAATTTCCATTTATGTATGTAGGTACCTGTCACTTATCTCACAGTGAATTCACTTTTGAATAAGGCTTTAATATTAGGCATATGGTCATACTCTGTAAGATTCCAAAGAGAGAACTTTGGACACCATAATTTCAAAGTCTCCTGTGGGAAGGATTAGTCAAAGATTGGAAACCTCTCAATACAAATGGAGGAAATTTGTTTTCCGGAGCTTGTGATTCCTCAGGACAGCTTTACTTTCAGCTTACCAGTATGAGATGCCTGGGAAAGCCTTGTACATCTTGCACAGCCACTCATCCAGTTAGAAGCAGAGCAAGGGGAAATCAGCTGTGTGCTGTCCCTTCTTTTGTGCTAAAGCAGTATTTGCTCCATTGGTCCCACAGGCCCAGAGTTTTGAAATAACTAACAAGTTGGTTGTAATGTGTCTGGAAACGTTTAATATCTGTTATTAACAGTGATCAGTATATGGTGAAACAGTGGTCTTCTAGGAGGAACAGGAACTTAAAATACAAGAATTATCTTCATACTGTCATAGTGCCAAAGCACAAGAAAGTATTCTTCTGCACAGGCAATATGTTACTTAGAAAGCCATAAGTATGCTTTAAAAATTTGCCTTTGCTTGTCATTTCTGAGTGCATTACTGCACGTGAGAAGACAATTAAATCATTTCCATGTCAGAATGTAGCTAACAGCTGGGTCCCACTGCATCAGCAGTGATAAAATCTCCAGAGTGCTTTATTTCGTTACTGAGCCTGTGTTAGATTCAAGCCACAGCAAGGAGATGTGTTTTACTTCCCATGAGATCAGAAATAAAACTACAATGGGTATGACTTGTAGAGAACCACATGACTCACCAGTGAGGAGCCGCCCATTCTGGGGTACAATGCAGACTCTGATTTTTGGTCCCCAGTGAGAGCTTAAGACAGGAAATAAATGTAAATGTTGCAATTCTGCTCCAGGGTATGTGTGAGCACTCATATGTGTCTCTCATACAAAATGCTGCATTCTGAAGATTGTGTATAACAGAGGCAGAGGAATTTTGAACAGCAATTTCCCTTCTCTGAAATAAGAGAGAAAGGAAAAGGGAGGTGGGGTGAGAGGATTACATCCCTGTAAGGGAGAAAGCATCTTAGTGGCAACCTTGTCATCTTTGCAGGATTTCTTCTTGAATTTCTTTCTTCCTAGCAAAGGACTGAAATTGACTGCTGGAATTGTCAGATACTATTTTTCATGGTCTCCTCAGCAGTGACTGTAGTTTTGTCTATTGGGAGATTCATGATGGAAAATAATATGACTGTTTCATGCAATAAGTTGGCTGGAGGATGAGTGTTTATGAACTCCAGTGCTTTTCCAAGCCATAGCCCTGAGGACAAAGAGAAGAGTTTAATCACACCTGCACTCCCTTAGGTTGTCCAGGGGAAGAACACTCCCAAATCTGGCCTGCACAAGGCAGAAGACACATTTTTTCAGTCTCTTGAAATGTATTTTGATATAGAAGTGCAACTATTCACCCTGCTTCGCTTGCCTCATTACTTCTAGCACCTCTTCCATTGCTTTCAGACTGTGGTTTCTGAGAAAGTAAAAGCCAGGTATCTTTGGAAATTTCTGCAACTGGTGGTATCCCAAAGCTGGAATGCGGGCTTCTCCAAGTCAATGCAGTTAAACATAATGTGCTCAAGACCCCTTATAATTTGAATCATGTCACATTAGTAAATCTACTATTCCTCCTCTCCTCTGTCCTTTATTAATGTAATAGTATTCTCTGCTGGATTCTGGTAGAAGCTTACGTTGCTGAGTTGCACATAATGTTGATAACAGATACCAGTAAGTAGCACCAGGCTTATGCCATCACTGTATTTGCCTGCCCATTTATAACAATTCAAGAACCATAACATCTAGATCAGGGTGCAGAATCTCACTTACAATTACCTCTTCATTCCTTGGACACAATGTGTTTAGTTTCTTATTCTGCTCTTCTTTCATCTCCTCTTCCTCCATCAAAAATACACTTCAAAACATCAGCTGTGTCTTTTTATTATTCTTTTAGACCTTACAATCTTCTAAATGTTTCTTTCCTCACCAGGGAAACACTTTTCCTGCATGTGAAACCCTTCTTTCATGCAAAACTTTTGTTTTTATACAGAAAGTATTTGTGTATAAATACCACAAAGTATTATGGTACCTTCGTGTATGGCTGCTTTATCATGCCGCAGAGATTCTCTGCAATGCACTTGACTCAGACTGCTATTGATATAACCTGCCAGAATTCCCATTATCTGGCAGATGTGTCTCTCTCTTGAATTACTGTTGATGCTGTGCACTAACAGGTCACTTGGCAGTACAAATTTGATCCAGCTGGGTATCAGTGCAGGACAACTTTTCTATTGGATTAGCCAAAGTTCAAACTTTTTGTTTGTTAGGTATTACAGTGCATTTTGAGATAGACTTAATGCGAGTAACTTGGTAGAAGGTTAACAAAACCCCAAGTCTTGTAAATTTGTAGGTGACAGGGAACTAGGGCAAAATCTACCTGAAAAAATAGAAGTTATAGTCCCAAACCTCAGATCACTGACAATGGGAAAAAGAAAGAGAAGAACCCATGGGCTAAGCAGTGAAGTGCTAAGTGCAGAGAACGGTGTGGTGCCAGCTAGCTTTACACTGATGAAGATCCCCCTTCAGATGTCTGTGGAGAGCTTTCTGTTATTGGTGGAGCTCAGCATTGCATGAGCTCAGCACTGGTGGTTTTGAGGATATCAAGCATCCTGTCACTGTCATCTTTGTGGAACCAAGATCTAAACATTTTGACTTTGTAGAACTAAAGGCAAAGCATTTTATCTGATGCTCTAAATCCCCAGGCTCCATTAAGTATCAGTCTCTGACCCTGCATGCTGTAGAAAGGGACTGAGCACAGTAATTACCTAATTGCCCGACTGTGTTGTTAGTGCACAGAGTAATTGCAACAACTAGCGTTAATTAATAGCATTGCTTGCTAGCTGAAAAACAGGTTCTAGACAGTTCTATTTTCACCAAGGAAGAGCCTCTGAATTTCAGAGATCCCAATTTGATTTAATAGGCTTTGATATATATTTTTTTTTGTGTAACAGATTATTACAGGTAGTATCACCCAGCAGGTATCAAGCCTTGCAATATATATTTGTGCGCAGGTATAAATGAACTCTTCCTGTGAATTAAAATGTACACATATAACCTGATGGCAAAAACTTCTGAGAAAAAGCACAAGACTACTCATGTTGGCTAAAAAATATTTCTTCATGTAAAAGGCATGAAGTGAATACTTTTCTTGTGCATTTGATTATTACCTCAGATGCCTCCTCAAGAGGATCCCTGAAAGGAATAAGTAGTTTTAGAACGGTGGCTTTGCAGAAGCAACACATTGCCAGATGAAGTCTGGGAGAGAGATATGAGCACTGCAGACTCTCCTTTTTTCTTTACTGGTAGGAAAGCCACCATCTGCCTTCGTTCATGGTACTGGCCCTTCCCATAAGTTACATTACACTAGGAGGCACTGAAGGATTGGACATATGCACAAGTAAACACACCTCTGCTGGTGGATGTTTTAGTGATGCACCTTTGTCTTCAAGACCTTTAACTAGTGAGCATTACATACCTAAGAATGCAGGGAGTTTCCTTCAAGACCCATCTCTTAAGACTCACTATGAGCACCATCCACTCATTGCTGTCTTTCAGTACATCATTCTTTCTTCCCTAGCTCTTATTTATTTATTTATTTTTCCCCGTAATATGCCGTTTTTCCTATGTTCACCTGGCAAGGGAGCTGCTGTTTGGCGGAGGCTTATTCAACTTACAGAGAAACCTTACTATTTGGTATTTTACCGGTCTACTCTCCCAATAAGGCAACAAAGTACACCTCCAAAACAACACAGAAGTACGGAAAAAACTCAAAACATACCACACCTCCTACTTTTGGAGTCCGTGGAATATGAAACCCTTTCCTACCCTATGCAACTCCTTAACTGCAGTCATGCAAGGTACTTTCCGGTTTTAACGTTGGGAGTTGTTGAGACGCCTGCAACTCCTATCTCTGTTGGAAAGCAAGGGTCTTTTCTGATCTGAGGAAAGGGATCAGTGTGGCATTTTTTGAGCAGGGCTTATTCTTGTAAAAGCCATATTCTCCTCATGGCTTCTTTCCTTTGTTTTTCCCGTTATTTTTAAACATTTCTGTCAAGTTCACTATTCCTTTCATCTGAATCAGATGATCACAGCAGCAACTCATTTGACGTACATTCCGGGTTACATTTCCACATTTCAGTACAACTCGTGCTCCCCTCTGCCTAGGGCAGTCCGTGCAGGCTCAACCCACGACCTTCTGCTTTACTACAGCCTTTTCAAAGCAGAACCGCGCCCGCAGCTCGCTGCTCCAGCCTGTCCTCGGGTACACCCGCTTGTTACGGAGCGGCAGCCAGGCGCCAGCAGAGCACCACAGCCCGTTGTGGCAGCGAGCCTAAGGGCTGCTGGGCTTTGCCACAGCCAGTTTGCTCTTTCCTTCTTCTCTGACCCGGGAGAGACAAGCCGAGACTCTCTCAGGTCACCGTACCCCTTGTCCAGCCCTCACACGGATCCACAGCCCCCCACCTATCCCACCATGCCCTGCGCACCCTCCTCAGCCTGGTAGCGGAAGCCGGAAACCCTGCGTCGGAAGCAGGGCTCAGCTGGAGGAGCGGGGGGGAGGGGGGGTGGCGCAGGTGAAGCTGGGAAGCGCGGAGCCATCTTGGTGCCCGCGCCGGGCAGGGACCTGCTGCTGCCGCTGCCGCCGCCGCGCTAGGACAGCGAACCGCTCGTCGGGCCGGGCACCGGGGGGCGTCCGCGCACGGGGCCCCTCTGGCCATGGGCACATAGACCCGCGGGGGCGCAACCGCGACAGGAGCGGCGGCAGCGGCGGCGGAGACAGGCTGCCCGCTGCCCCCCCCCGCCCCTACCCGCCAGCGACCAAGAGCCGGGCTTTCCCCGCCTGCCGCTGCCCGCGCCCCCATGAGGCCGGAGCCACTGCCCGCCGCCCCCTGGCACCGGTGACGAGCCGCCCGGAGGTCGTGCCGGCCCTGCCGCGGGTGTCCCGGCCCTACCGGGCCGTTTTTAAGCCTCCGCGACCCGGGAGGGAAGTTGTCCGTCCCCTCCCACCCCCCGCTGTCCCTTCCTGCCCTGCCTCCGGTTCCTGCACCGAGAGTGAGAAAAGCACAACCTCAGGGAGACCCGGCCCTGCGCACAGATACCGGTTCTACCCGGACGGCAGTCCCGGAGGAGGAAACCGGCCCTTTCTCTTGTCTTCCAGCGCCGCGGCCGTCGGAAGCCTTCACCCATTCGTGTGCCCGGCAAGCACCTGTCCCGCCCGGGGCAGCTCCCATAGACTGATCACCCCCATGCGCCTCAAGTACATTTTGTGGACATAAACATTTATTTTTTTTTTTTCCCCTAACTTTTGAAAGAACATTTTTTTTTTTTTTTTTTTTTTTTTTTTTTTTGGTTTTTTTTTTTTTTTCCCTTTTTTTTTTTTTTTTCTTCTCTTT
>NDXB01009652.1:8355-26600 GCA_002631895.1 Agapornis roseicollis
CCCCTTTTTTTTTTTTCACCTTAGCCTGTAATTTACACAAGGGTTATGAAAGGCTACTATAGAAACTCCAAAATGTTGGACAGAAAAGCTAACCCTAGGGTATCAAATCGATGAAGAACTGAAAATAGGAGCCAAGATAAATTGATTTAATAGCAGCCAAAAGAAAATTTGCTTTCTTACACTTCTCAGTCTTATTTCAAAGAAACCCCAACATTTGAAGTTTCATGTTAACAATTTCTTTAGAATCAGTTATCATTTGATTTGATATTTCCTTGCCTACATCAGCTATCACTAAATGTAGATCACTAATATTATTAACCATACCAATGTCACCTTTACTTTCTTAAAGTCCTTAAAGGACATTAGACTCATGCTTACAGTTTTTAAGATAGTCTGAAAGAAAAAAAATTCAGCTTCATTACGAAGCAGAGGATATAGTGGGCTTAATTGTCAATGACACATGAAGAGCGCAGGTTTTGCTATTACTCAGTCTTTATTGACAGAAATGCTTCAGCTTTTTCCCCACAGGTATATTCAAGTATATTCATAGTACATTAAAAAACATTAGGGTACAATAAAATCACTGCAATTCTGAAGACACTGAGATTGAAGAATGCCGAATGTGGTTCAGTAATATCTGATGTTGTTACACCAACAGAAAGGAGTATGTTGTTCCCCCTCATGGGTAACCCTGTTTCTGTGAAGAACCATCAGGTGCAGGGCTGAAAGGTGGATCATATGGGTTGTATGGTATCTGTGAGCAGTATTCATCATGGGGAAGTAATCTTAACTCTACAACATTGCAACAATGTCCAAAAAAATTTAGTTACAATATTTGATTGCATGAACATGTATAATTTAATAAAACTATCAAAAACCCTAAACCCAAACAGTAGTGATGAATTCCAGTTTGAATGGTACGTCTCATTTGGGCAAGACAGAACACTGAGCCACAAGGGAATAGGGAATTAGCAGCAAGGTTTCAAACACTGACTACTTTCATGTGGCAAAGATAGTCTTGCATTAGCAAATACATTTTCAGAAGAGCTGAGGTGTGCTGATAACAGCCCTGATATTGCTGTTCAACCTCAGAAATTGGAATTTGCATCACAGGAAACTCCATAATTCCCCAGAATGTCAGGGCAGCCCTTCTGAGAGAAGGGCATTGTTTCCCTTTCATGGGCAAAGCCCTGTGGATTTTCTGGAGCAAAATTCCTCTGGTTAAGTTTTCAGTGGCAGGACTTTGTCAAAGCTATTATCTGATATCACAACTCATGAATCGCCACAGCCTGATTCAAGCAGCCCCTCACTAGTCATGCTCACAGTATGAGCGGCCAGAACATGGATGAGCCCAGGTCTGCAAGATGCCTAGATGTGATGATAAAGGATGGCACAAATAGCATGGAAACTAGCTCAAGCTCAGATTTATGCTTATTGTAACAAACAGGCTGCTCTCATGGAGCAACGTATGAACTCCAGTTATAAAGTTTAAAGTAACACAGGACATTTCTGAGATGAATGCCTTTTTTTTTCCTAAGAGTTCAGCAAGTCTTGATATCAAGCTCAGAATCTAAGGAACTTTGATTATGTTCATCAAATGTCTTAATATTTTACCCCCAAAAAATATAATACCTAATATTTTACCAAATTGTTACTTTTAAGACCATACTGTACATTTTTTTAATTTTACTCTATTGATATAACAGTTTCAGTTGAAAATTAGACTAAATTCTTGGTTTGACCCTCAAACTCACAGGAGTAGATGTTAGGACTATAAGAGCACTTCTTGCATTCTTTTGGGTAAGGTCATCCTGAAATGGCCAAATTATGTCAAATCCATGTACTACAGTAGTGTGCAAAATAAAAAATAATGTCTTTTTTAAGGATGCATGAAAAATATTACTGAACAGTCTCAAACACAACTGGCTCCCAGCTGAAGGGAAATATTAAGAGTTCTTCCTTCTTTCATACACCTTCAACAATTCATGTGGAAGGCATTTGGAGCCGACACTTGTTCACAAGAGGGACACTACAAAACAGTAGTTAGGAAAGCTGAGCAAAACAGTAGTTTTTATTTATGCTTACCCAGCAAACGCAGAATAGAACAGCTCAGAACCTTAGCTTTTACTGTCATGAATGGCAAGAAAATAAAACATACCATGGAATTTACTTACACATTAGTGGTAAAAATCCCATAAATCAAGTCCAATTCTGGCAGAAAGAAAGTGCTCTGTAGTTCATTATAGTAAAATGGAATTTCTCCAGGGCGAGAGCAGTTCAGCCGAGCTTTCATGAAGGTAGTCCAGGTATCCTCCAGCACAAACTTGCCACCAATATCATTTTTGCACACCCGAGCAGCACGAGAAAAGACAGTTTTCCCACAATCATGTTCCACAGCATTCTCCCGGAAGAAAAAGTAGGTAAAGTTCCCAATGTCATAAGATGACACAAAATTTGGCTCTGAAAATAACAGAAGAAAAAATTAATTATTACCTTCTTGTAATACATGCATTCATATTAACATGGAACTTGGATGCATCTTCAAGCACTAAATTTAGAAAAACAAACCTTTCATTATCCTTGCAGGGAACTGGCCCCATGACATAGCTGAGTAGGCAACCTCATTTCTTAGTGGATTACAAGCTACATGAACATGGCTAGACAGACTCCCTGCTCAAGGTGTCTATAGCACATGACTGTACTGGGCAGCTGTAGCCCAGCTCAAAGTATTCTAACATCACAAGCATCACTGACTTTATCTGTTAACTGTGTTTCTACTTTGTCATCATGCCAAAGCTCCAGACTAGTGGTTATGGATGGTAAGTGAGTGTGACTAAAAACGTGCTCAGAGGCTATAACGAAAAGAAAGAGAAGACTATACAAGAACATTTGATGGTAAGATAACCACATTTCAGCCTTATATTGCTTAAAGTTTTTGATAGCATTACAATATTCTTTTTTCTTTTTTAAAAAATGATTAAAAACTGATCAAAGAAACTGATAGTGATGCAGGAGGAATTAGAGAATATATTAAAAAAATCCTTGAAAACAGTTGGCAATATTTTTTAAAACAACAAAAGAAAAAAAAATGAATACCAAAGACGATAAACATATGGCTCATTTCCCATAAAGATCACTAAAACTGAGGAAAGTCCATGACCTTTAGAGAGACTGACAACGTTCTTAAACAACTTGACAACTCTCTTAAAGAAAAGAAAATTAGATATACATATTTGTGAAGAACAGCCAGCCTTGTGTAAGAAACCTTAGAAACAAGCAATTCTGGTGTCCTCAACATAAGAAGAACATACACCTGTTGGAACAAGTCCAGAGGAGGGCCATGAGAATGATCAGGGGATTTGAACACCTCCCATATGAAGACGGGCTGAAAAAAATTGGGGTTGTTCAGTCTGGACAAGAGAAGCTATGTGGAGACATCATAGCTTCTTGTAGGCTCACTGATCTAAAATGGTCTAGGATCATACTGAAGAGACAGAAATACAACTAAAAGCTCTCAAAGTGTGGAGAATAATGAATTACAAATAAAACTTTCACAAACTTTAAGAATAAAAATCAAATGAAATGTATTCAGAATGTTCTCAGGGTTCTTGAAAAATCCCTGGCAATCTTTCAAGAGACAATATTTTTAAGTTGCACAGATGGTCATAAAAACATGCATAAATAAAAACCAGTACTCATATTTCATGGATATAAAACTGAGAAACAGTATATACATCTGCAAATATCCTATGCATATATTTTCTTGATTATGAACTGATGAAAAAGTGACCTGATGTTAAAATTTGTGAAAAGCACCCAAGTCTTGCAAGGCAGACGCAGGGACTGCGAGAATGAAGACCTTGGGCCCACTGTAGGAGAGGATCTGGTTCAAGACCATCTTAAGAACTTGAACATGCACAAGTCCATGGGACCTGATGAAATCCATCCGCAGGTCCTGAAGGAGCTGGCGAGTGAAGTTGCTAAGACACTGGCCATCATATTTGAAAAATCATGGCAGTCAGGTGAAGTTCCCGAAGACAGGAAAAGGGGAAATATAAACCCCATTTTCAAGAAGGGGAAAATGGATGACCCAGGGAATTACAGACCAGTCAGTCTCACCTCTGTGCCTGGAAAAATCTTGGAGCACATTCTCCTGGAAGGCATGCTAAGGCACATGAAAAACAACGAGGTGCTTGGTGACAGCCAGTATGGCTTCACTAGGGAGAAATCCTGTCTGATCAATTTGGTGGCCTTCTATGATGGGGCTACGGAACTGATGGACAGGGGTAGAGCAGTTGACGTCATCTACCTGGACTTGTGCAAAGCATTCGACACTGTCCCACACGACATCCTTGTCTCTAAGTTGGAGAGACATCAATTTGATAGCTGGACCACTCGGTAGATAAAGAAGTGGCTGGATGGCCACAAACAAAGAGTTGCGGTCAATGGCTCAGTGTCCAGCTGGAAGCCAGTGACGAGTGGTGTCCCTCAGGGATCGGTGTTGGGACCGGTCTTGTTCAACATCTTTGTCACTGACATGGACATTGGGATTGAGTGCACCCTCAGCAAGTTTGCCGATGACACCAAGCTGTGTGGTTCGGTGGATACGCTGGAGGGAAGGAATGCCATCCAGAGGGACCTTGACACGCTTGTGAGGTGGGCTGATGCCAACCTCATGAAGTTTAACCATGCCAAGTGCAAGGTCCTACACCTGGGTCGGAGCAATCCCAGGCACAGCTACAGGTTGGGCAAAGAGGAGATTGAGAGCAGCCCTGCGGAGAAGGACTTGGGGGTGGTGGTCGATGAGAAAATGAACACGAGCCGACTGCAGTGTGCGCTTGCAGCTCAGAAAGCCAACCGTATCCTGGGCTGTATCAAAAGCATGACCAGCAGTTCGAAGGAGGTGATCCTGCCCTTCTACTCGGCTCTCGTGAGACTTCACATGGAGTATTGCGTGCAGTTCTGGTGTCCTCAACATAAAAAAGACATGGAGCTGTTGGAACAAGTCCAGAGGAGGGCCATGAGGATGATCAGGGGACTGGAGCATCTCCCATACAAAGACAGGCTGAGAGAGTTGGGGCTGTTTAGCCTGGGGAACAGAAGGCTGCGTTGAGACCTCATAGCAGCCTTCCAGTATCTGAAGGTGGTCTATAGGGATGCTGAGGAGGGACTCTTCATTAGGGACTGTAGTGACAGGACAAGGGGTAATGTGTTCAAACTTAAACAGGAGAGGTTTAGATTGGATCTAAGGAAGAAATTCTTTCCTGTTAGGGTGGTGAGATGCTGGAATGGGTTGGCCAGCGAGGTTGTGACTGCTCCATCCCTGGCAGTCTTCAAGGCCATGAAGCATTGGGTGACATGGTTTAGTGTGAGGTGTCCCTGCTTATGGCAGGGGGTTGGAACTAGATGATCTTAAGGTCCTTTCCAACCCGAACTATTCTATGATTCTATGATTTGCATGAAATGTAATAATTGCAGAGCTACCTCAGGGTATTCTGTGGATATGGAAGGATTATCATGTCAGGGTTAAACTTTTCATTTTCTCTTTGGAAAAAGTGAACTATATCACTTCAAAGTTTCCAAGGAAAAAAGAGATTCTTGTCTAAGAAAAATTAGGTCATCTGTTTCCAAATATTGTGCTGTAAGCTGTTTGTTATTTGTTGACATGGAGGCCTCCCATGAACATTTTTTGATGAAGCAAATGAAGTGATTTTCTTGTTTCCTGCTGAATTTGGAAATAGTTCTGGAAAGGCAAATGCATTTTATTTGTGAATTACGAGATCACCACAACACGTTCAGGGATTTGGGTATTTGGCAGGATACAGCCAGTATAGAACATGAGAATGCCAACCTGTAATAATGTCACAAGTGTTGTATATGACCTTTATAGGATTTTATCTATTCAATTTATGGATGCATCAGACTGACTAGACTATCCTAAATTAAACGGAACAAATGGAATCAGGAAAGCAAGCAAGTAAGCTTGCCAATGTGACACAACAAAGATCTCCAGTGTACAACACGGAGCAGTGCTACTCAGATACACAAGTCCATGCACTGAAAGCAGCCAGTGGGTAGTTACTGCTGCCTCTGGGCAAATACACTGTAGCATGCCATTTCTGAAGTTTGCTTGCTCAGCACAAAGCCTGGGAATGTCTGTCTTCCTTCATAAAGCAGCATGACTGTCCTGTAAGGATGTTTCCCCACAGATTCTTCTAAGTTAAATCAAAAAAGATGACTGAAACATATGAAGCCAAGACAGGGCTTCTATCTGAAATAATCTAATTGTATGTAGGTTTGCCTCCTGCCTTTAGAAATTTTCCAGAGAGCACAGTCTCTATTGTTACCAAGAAGGTACTTACTAGGAAGACACAATACTTTCTGTTTGGATTATCCTCCTTTCACACCCGCCCAGGGAACTTCAGAGATCAAAGAGGCTGAATCCATAACCACTGCCCAAACGGTGCTGTCTGACAGTGCTGACTGCTCCTTACAGAGACTGGCTGCAGCTCTGCCACACAACAAGTGGTAACACTGTGCTCCAGAGAATGGCATCAAGGCAACTACAAGGTACATACCCTGGGAGGTGGCATAAGGACAGGCTAGACTATCTGGGAATTTAAAGCTTACTGGGAATGGGAAGGAGCACTCTGGAGGGCAGAAGGAGCCAAATGGTGCATTCCCACCTGTGCTGCCTCTTGCTAATGGTATAAACCAAACTTCTCCTCAAGTTCCACCCAGCTTTCCAGTGAGAAAGCAGTAGTTGGAGTGGTCCAAGACAAGGCTACAAAGCGAGCTAACAATTAAGTAATACAGATGACCAACTTGTTTCCTAGACCTTTTTCATTTAGTGGGGTAGATGTAGTCTGAGTTGGTAAAAGGATGACAGGAATTTGACAGGAACTTTCTCTAGAAAGAATAATGGGAAATGGGAGCCTGAGAGAGCTCTCATAGAACATCTGAGGGAGCCTTGGCCTCATCTCCCTTCTTGAACTTTGGAGCAAGAAAGTTTGCCTGTGCTTTTTATAAAACTCCACATACTCTGAAGTAGGTTAATATGACTTAATTTACCTAGTTAGTGGATAGTACTATTTCCAGAGTGAGCCAAATGACAGGGAGTAATCTATCTGTTTTTCTGGAGGTGAGAGCAATTTACCTTAAGAATTATATGGTCTACTCTGAGCAAAAAAAGAGCTGTGATATCCAGTGAGTATCACTATGAAAAGTGACCACTCACATCTCAAGCAAAATGCATTCAGAGACCCAGGCAAAAGTTAAATTAACCCCAGAAATGTGAAAAGAAAGCTAGAATTACAAGTTTGTGACATCTAGACACAAATGTGATTACATACATACACAAAATAATACACATATATTGATATAGGCATGTATGAAGTTTTGAAAATCTTTAATAAAATACTGAAGTCTAGATACTTGTCTAATGCTGAACAACACCTGTTTGAAGCTTGTTCTTTAACATGACTAGATCGATAAACCACACCCTTGTACTGTCTGCCTCTAAATACCCATTTCTTATATTGGTATTCAGCCAAATAGTTAATGGCATTAAATTCTAGGAAGATGGTTTTGATTTTTTTTTACTTTTAATAAGGCTCAACCTGCAGCTAGAAATGTTCTCCAAAAGGGAAGCTTAAAATCATGGAAAGAGTTTAAGCTCCAAATGCAGTGGTCCACTTTTTCTTTCACCTTACTGACATAATAAATAAGTCAATTTCTTATTTGCATTTTGTAATCCCTGTATATTCATTTAGTGTAGCTCTCTGCAGCTGTTGGAAAACAGTATAAAACTTGCATTAAGCTGACCAAGGCATCATTGCTCATGAATGTTTAAGGACAAATCTTAATCATAAGAGTAAAATTTTCCTGCAGTGTTAAACATTGTAAAAGTAATATATAACTTGTAGTCATCATAGTTGCATCTATCCTCAGGAGATGAACTTTAAAATGTTAAATCATGGTATAAAGCTGGCCAAAACAATTCTTTATTAATAGATATTTTTCCTCTGTGTTTCAGAGTTATCTAGGACACGTGCTTAAAATGCTAGTCTGACATAGCATGGCTGGCTACCAGTTTATTTTGACTACTATTTCTTCTGCAAAGCTTCAGCTCTCCATGATTTCTTTTACATTCTTTTCCCTCTGCTAAATTGAAGATTTTATGGGTATGGGAGAACAAGGACCACAAAATACACTAAAACTGTGTGTGCCAGACATTATTTTACCAATATTCTCTTATACTGCTGATAGATTTTATAATACAATTCAGTATAATCATAAAGGTGGATGCACTCATTGTATGTTACATTTTATTGATGTACTCTAATTCTGAAACGTAATTACTTCTTTTCTAAAAAACAGTTTTCAAATGCAGCATTACAAAATTCCTTGGTTTATTGCCTGTTATTTATTTCAAATAAATCTCCTTCATTTTCAAGGTAAAGTGTTCTTTCATGGCACAATATTTTGCAATTTATTATGTCATTTTGTTTATGCAAATTCACCAGCGATCTACTTAGTGACAGAAACCATTCCCTGTTCTGATCTAATACCTACTCGAGTCCTTGAGAGTCCCATCGGAAGTTCAGTGAGTTTTGCATCACATATAGTCACTTGCATACTGATATACTGGGTGAGGAGT
This sequence comes from Agapornis roseicollis, assembly GCA_002631895.1. Taxonomy (NCBI): domain Eukaryota; kingdom Metazoa; phylum Chordata; class Aves; order Psittaciformes; family Psittacidae; genus Agapornis; species Agapornis roseicollis. Next base: position 17,015 of record NDXB01009652.1, read on the forward strand.
AAGAATCAAAAATATAGAGGACTACCTTAATTTGCTCAGATCCTCTAGAGGTTTGGGTTATAGCAATCTATCAAAAGATCCAGAAGCTTGGATAGTTACTTAAAACTTTGAATCCAGAGTTCCACATACAAAAGAACAGAACCCCCCATATTTCTTTAAGTTGATAAGCCAAACAGCAGGTACAGAAAGAAAACTCAATTATCATGGCTTACCCATTTATCTCCAAATATTCAGACTGCCATTTTTTGGTTTTCTCTGATGTAGTCTTGCAGGGAGGGAGCTGATCAAAGGCCTTCCCTGAAGACCTGGTGCTTTTTTTTTTTCTTTTAATGAAAAGAAATCCAGAGTTCACTTTTATAATCATCCCCTCTTCCTTTCACTTTAAGTCTTGGTATGTCTGCTACTGAAATTCTATCTCTGCCTTCAGTATTTCTGTCCTACTCCTTTCTTTGGTGAATGCTGGTTTTCATGTGTTCCTGTTTCCTAAAATTCAAGATTTTCTCCCTTCCCCTGGCTGAGACATATTTCATTTCCAAGTTCTTTCATCCTCTCTGGCTTACTGTGTATTAGTTTTCTCCATTAATGAGGCTGATGCTCCTGTCACGCCTCTTTGCAGCTGGGCACAAATGATCTACTTGTAGGGGTGCCTTTCTTCCTTCCTCGTTCAGCCTCTCCAGTTGGCACCTAACAAGAGTAGGCTAGATGACATATAAAAGAACAGTCTTTGTCCTCAGCGGCCTCCTAATTTTTTCATAAATGGAAGGTGGACCTCACAGTTTTACTGAGGGTAGATAAGAAATAAAGAAATCCTACCTTCATGGGTAGTGCTGCCTGTTCTCTAGCATTTCAGGTGTGTAAGGAAGTGTTATTAAGGTGTTTTGTAATAACTTAGCCTGGCACTGGAGAAAGGAGGACAGGGGAGGCACCTCCATCTCGCATCAACTTACTGCTCTACTAATCTGTTATTGCCACCTGGGAGAAGATGTACAACTCTGAAAGGAAAAACACAACATAACTGCTCAACTTCTTTCCTCTGGTGGCAGCTCCAATGAAAAAGCCTGAAGATGGGTTTCAAAATCAGCACACATTGCCTTCAAGACACGCAGTGTCTTATCTGAAAGCTAAAGACCAAACTGCACATCTCAAGAACACATTGGATCTGAGTTATATAAAATATTACATAAAACAAAAGCTCATATTAGGTAATAACAAGGCTTTTCATTAAAACCCAGAAACAGAAAAGGATAACCCTGGATTATTATAGCCCTTTCCATTAATCCTTATAAGCAAAAGTGAATGGATTAATTTTTGACCTTAGGTCATAATTTCTCTCCACAAGGTCATATTTTCTCTCCACATACCCTCCTATAAGAAAAGTCCACTAACAAATAATGATGAGAATGAATTCAGAGCTGTATTAAACCCCACTAACAAAACCATCTTTGTGAGAATTTTACTTTTAGTATTATTTTTGAAAACTAGAAGTTCCTGCTCAATTTATGAGTTTTTTTAAGTGAAATGTTTTCAAGAAAGTGATCTCATTACAACCACTTTAATGGTACCTAATAATGAAATGCTTAGGGCAGCAGGAGGGAAAAGCGGTAATATTATGTCTACCAGCAGAGCAGAACAATCCAAACATTCTTATGCACTTTGCAGCTGGAAAGGCTTCTGATCTGTATGAGATTTTATTTAATTTTTTTCTGGTTTGCGACTACATCTGATATAAGATTACATTTTAATCATCTATAGTCTGCTTACTGATAGAGCATCTTGACCTTTAAAACAATGTTGTTACTTATTTAACATGTTCCAATAGCATCTATCATTGTATACCTAGGACAAAGAAAACAGTTACAGTGTATTTCAAGATCACTGGAGACCCAAGCAATTGTAAGCAAAGGCATTTGGCAAATTATGAAACCAAGTGTCTCAGTGTTTCTCCATATGATGAAATAGAAAGGGATTGACTTGGATTTTTTTTTCTTTAATCTGCTTTGCCCTTTTATTGGCTAAGTGAAGCAAATAGACATTTTAGACTAAGGCTGACTTTCACACTGAGGAATCAAACATTTACTAATTTGAGGATGTGGACTGAAAGGAGAAATATCTTTACTAACTGTAAATGCAGGACTACAGAAGAAGCTTAGAAGAAGTCTAAGCAATGAAGGCTTTTCCACGCCTAACTGTATCCACTGCAGCTGTGGACTACAAATATAACTATTATATTTACCTCTGCCCTCTAGAGCAAATGGTGAATTCTGCCCCTGCTCCACTTTGCAGATCAACTCTAAAGCAGTCTAATTAGAAGCAGACTGTAACAGACAACTCTGGATATGATTTAAACTGTGTTACACTGAGAGCTTAAAGAGGCTCAAATAAACAGCATGCCAACTGTAAATCAAGGTGTAATTTTTTCTTTTCCTTAATGAAAGATTTAATTTATTGGCTATCATTTAAAATGTCCAAAGCAGACTGCTAAGGTGACTATTCTTCTTACAAAATACTACAAAGGTAATTTTAAAACGTTCTAGCAACATGCTGCCCTGTACTGACCTGAGCAGTTGGCTGAAGTTCAAGGTCTTGCTGATTGCTTTGGCACAAAGAAGAAATCAATGGAAGAGCTGTCTGCTTTAGACATAATCCTCAATGTGTGCTGTATTACCTCAAATTGTTTCCCTGAAGCACAGAAGTACTTAAATACAGATTAAGAGCGAAAGAAAAAGAAGAGCAGGTAGCAGAACACACCTTTAAAAGTAAGTTACTGGTACCTTTCTATCTTCATTTGTTTATGGATTTATATATTCACATGAGTAACTTCAAGCATAACTTTTTTCTGTACATGAGAAAAGAGAAGGCCAAAACATGCCATCAAGAGAAGGAAAAGTGGATTCTCTCTTCCACATTTTCAGGTTTATTATCCCACAGCCAGCTGGGCTGCTGGTTGTGGAAAGCACTGGTCTGCAGCACTTGTTAACTCAGCTGGGTGATCATGTTCCTCTCAATTGAGAATATTGACAGTTACAGAGTACTGACAGGTTGGGCAAGAAAGGTGAGGATAATGTGGGTCTGTTTCTTCACTGACATCTGATAAATTCTTTGTGAGCAAACCAACCTGCAGGACTGCTGAATTATGGTGAATGCTCAGGTCATAGCATTCAGGTCATCTGGTCTTTCAGCAGTGTCTCCTCATGGAGAGACCTCTTTGCATGGTGATGACTGTGGTCAAAAACCTACTCAGTGCATTTGGGCCAGCTGCACATTGTCAACAGGAGTGCCATGAACATAGAAATAGGGTCCATAAGCAAAGCATTAATTTTTTTTTTTTTTTCTAGAAGAGGAAGTTCTGAGGCAAAAAAAATAACTGGTGATCATATCCAGAGATAAACAAGAGCTGAGCAGATTACTACTCCTAATGTTAAAAAAAAAAGCAAGTTCCAATAACTATCTTCAGGTTCTTCATTCCTCCATCACTGAAGACGATATGACTGTTTACATTCTAAAATTTTCCAAGATAGGAAAAACTTTTAGGAAGTGGCAGATATCTATAACACTTGGCCAACTCTTCTTTCTGCCATTAAAAATTATCCAAACACAAAATTCAACGGAGTCAAATCTCAAATAATTTCAGCAGGTTATCTAGTGGGTGAACAAGAAGCATATTCAGAGACCCTATAAAATGCTACACAGTACCTAGCTCCAGTCAAAACAGGATTTCTGTCTTTGCAGTGTTGCATGCTGTGGACATGCTGTGCTGTCCATCTACCTTTTTGGATTAGTGCTTGCTCAAGATCTTTGTGCTTCACATACCGTGGGCTCATTGAACTTTCCTTTTCCTTTCAACTATACACTCATAGTATATTCCTGTAGCTTACTTTTATACATCTCGTAAGTAACTGATATTTTTAACTAAGCTATCAAACTCTTCATCACTGCAGATAACTGAGCATTGACTGCATCAAGAAGATGATAATACAGAAATGAAAGTTCACTGACTTGTCCATACTCTACTAAGGTTTAAGCACCTGATCCGAATAATGCCTAGCCAAAAGCACCATTATAAAGATACCTATGCTGAAAATAACTGCTAACTTACCTATTCACTTGATGTGGATTGCTTCTGAAGTAGAAGGCAGGACCTGATAACAAACATATGACTCTGGTTGAACCAGAATTTATAGGGAATTCAGACTATTAACTGAAATGTATTTTATTTGATATCTGTGATTCCAGCAACTGCAATCACTGCATGATAAAATGGGTTCTCCAGCCACATGACACACCAGCTCTGCCTTCCCCTCCCACACTATGTCACACAGTTCCTCTGGTTACGGACCTTCTGATTATTAAGATTAGAAACAAGGTTTCTTCTGTGATGAATATTCAGAGCTTCCCATGTCAAGACCCTTGACCATAATTACAGTGAGCACTGACAGCAGACTGCCTCAGCATATAGGCATGTTCCTTTGGCCTGACTGATCCCACTGAAAACCCCTGAAATTCACTGAGAATTGGGTAGCCATTAAAATCAACTATGTCTTCATTGCATAGAGGAAGATAATCAGCTGTGCTTTAGAATACTGCCACTGCCCCCAACATGATTTGCAGGGTAGAAAATTTAAGTGAGAAAAAACACTGCACTTCTGAGGGAAACGTGGATGTAAAAGAAAAACACACTTCACATTGGAAACACTCACAGACACGTGTGCACACACATCTAAAACAAGGCTGAATTACAGCAACTGACAGCTACTGTCGCTGACCAGATAGTGACTAGGAAGCTTCCATTCCAGTTGATGCCTCACTTTTTTTGCAGGATTATCTGTGTTACTTTCTCACCAAAACCAGCATAATCTTCCCTTCCATCCAAGCACTGAAAAACTAATGCAGTTTGTTGGCATTGAATCACATGTGAGCCAGCAAACTGACATAAAAGCAAAAGAATCCCCAACTCTTAGCCACCCCAAAAAAGATTCTTCCTCCCTTTCATGTAGGTAACTGGGCTGCTTCCATCCTTTTTATTGGATTTGCTTGAACTGGTTCTAATTACAAAACTAATCTCGTTCTTCCTCCCCGAAGATAAAAGCCAGTTTTGTGGCAACTTAATTCTTGACAGTTTTGAAGCAGAAGAATGAGCTCTAATAGAAAATGTATAGGTGCAGTTGAATGTATTTAAACAAAATGTATAGTTTCAAGCTGAGGCTTTAAACAGACAAAATGTAAATACAGTGAATCTGATTAATTACAGGAGTCGGGGCAGGGAATTTTAGTATAAAGTTAGCATATTAGCAAAAAAACTTAGCATAAAACACAACCAGTTGAACTGAAAATTAAGTGTGAAGAATTTTTCCCCTTTGACAAAAGCACCCAGGTGTGGCATAGCAATTAGTTCCAATGCCACAGCAGTGTGAACAAAAGGTGCACGGACAGGTATATCTATACAATAAGTTAATTTTTCCTCTCATGTTTTTGTGGCACTGCTATAATTCTGTTTTGTTGCATACAGTTTGGTTTTGTTAATTAATATTCTCAAATTAGCTGACCTTCAGAGAACATCACAAATTTCTCCAAGCTACCTCTGATGGCTTCTTTTGTACAGGAAAAATACACCAATCAAATATGTACAACTCAGCATTCAGATTATACGAGAACTGAAATATTCAAAATAAAGTCTTTCTGTTGTATTATATCCCAATGTTCTGATGCTAGGATTTATATTTGTATTTCATTTCAACATGAGAATAATCCCATCATAAAATGAAATGCACTGTGAGGATAGCAACTGCACGTCACATAGCATACTTTATGAAAATACGTTAATTGCTCCTACTGGGATGAGCATGAGTAAATTATAATATAGATAATTTCACATTGTATGTTAAATAATAATTTTCATTTTAGAAAAAATTTCCTCTTTTTTGAAATGCTGAAAATGGCAACTGGCCATGTTACATCTCAGGAATACCTATCTGTTTACAGCTTCTCCCAGCTGGAAATCCTCATCAGGTGGTTAACATCCATGACACAGGAGTGATTGCAGCAATATGATACTATAATATGTTTTGCAGACTAGACATATCCTTTGGCTATAATAAGCTTCAAAAGTGTCAGTCTGCCACCTAAACAGCTTGAAAGCACAACTTTTTCTGCTTGTCAAGGTTGGGACCTGCAGGCAAAACCAGGAGAATTCAGTCCGTCCCAAACTGTTTCTTTTCTGCCTTAGGTTTCTTGAAGGACTTAACAAAAGAACGCGCAGGGTGAGTTACTGCTCTTGGCTGACCCAGCTTTGCCATGTAAGCACACCTGCAAGCGTGACATATATTTAAGTGTACATCTACAAAATGCAGCTATATTAAGTAAATGTCATACTTAACACTTGTAAAGTTAAAAATAATGCAAAATAATTTTAAAATTAGATAAAGAAGACTGTAAAAAAATCAAAATCAAATTCTCAGAATGGAATTTAAAGACTGTAAATGAGGAGAACATGGGTTAAAAAAAGTGGAGTCTCATGGTCCATCAGCACTCACCATTCAGCCACTTGGAGTTGTACTGGGCAGTGCGGAGAGGAGGAAGGGCCCCCAGACTGCGATAAATAGCAGGATCCCTTCCTGGAAAATCCATGGCTGTTGCAGCATATAACTCCCCACTAGAAGTGAGAAGAGCAGTGGAGTTGTGCTGGGGACTGTAAGGACAACGAGCCATGCCACTGATTTGATCATGTATCTCTGTCAAGTTACTTAACTGTAAAAGAATGAGAAAAAAGGGATTAAAATGATCTGAAAATTATCATTTTAGACAAGCTGCATCAATCTGAGCAAAATCCTATCATAAACACCAGTTATCACCTTTGTTATTGCACAACAGTTGCAATCTGACCTTTCCAGCAATCTGAAACAAAGTCTCATATAACAAAGTTTCACCAAAATGCTGTCTGATCTCACTTTTGCCTCTTCAATATGTGAAACATGCAAGTTAATCACATTAGCATATTAGCAGCAACTCAAAAATTAATTATCTTTACACAGACTTTTTTTTAATGAAAACTAAAACCCGATCTGGTTGCCAGAATCAACTAACGTATTTACTGCAGCAAGTGACAGACGACAAAAAAAGAGCAAATCTATTATTTGTTTTGTTGGTGTGTTCTAGGAAAGAATCTCACATGAAAAATGTGATTAAAAAAAAAAAAAGGAGCTTTCCAGTTCAGCAGAACAATCTCTTTGATTTAGTAGCCCTAATACTTTCAGCCATAAACCACAGTATGATGTTAATATGTTATTTGAAAGTGAAGGTACAATAGGTGTAAATATGATAAATGTGAAAAGGAGTTTTTGGCGATACAGCTATTTTTTGTATTTAAATGCTTCTCCCCTCCTGAAATAAATAGCCACCTTAGTCCAAATGGTGACATTTTGATTTTTATTATGACTATTATTGATCCTTAATGGACTCTTTTTCTTTGATACACATAATAAACAATTTGGGGTTTTTTTCAGACACTATGACAGATCTTTTCAACCAAGATTTCTCATTCTAACCAGTCAGAAATCACTAATTCAGGTACTCTCATCTTCTTCAGGACTACACATACACAGTATGCAGCTATCTATCTATATTTTACAACTAAAACTAAACCAGCTGATGCCAACTGAACTTGACACAATGGCATGAGTCTTAGAAATATCTATGGTTCATGAAAATAGGCATGTAGAAAGAACCAAGGTGCTCATGTCTGTGTTCTCTCCCACAGCTGAGGAAAAGACTGCAAAAAGAGATCATTGATTAACTCTCCTTTTTGACCTGCCAAGAACTAAATCAGCCTTTTACACATCAGCTCACCCATCAATACACAAATAGCCTGGACTCAACCACAGCAGCCTTTTAATCTGCTGGCTCAAAACAGGGACTTGAGCTTGTGAGGCAGAATATTTAACTCATACCGTCCGATTAGTGCAGATTGGAGTGAATGCGTTGGTTCCGCAGGTAAAGAGATGGTTGCCTCCAACAAGAAGCACTCGAATGTAGTTCTGGCATTCCTCCTGACACACAGAAAAGAAAGACAAATACAGTGATACTTCAAAGCATAGAGGAGACTAATTACAATTTGCTTTCCAAGGTTATATGTGCACACATAAAAATTTACACCTTAAAGTAATGGTTTAATAATCGTTCTATACCTAGTTTTCCTAATTACAACACATGCATCCATCAATCTGTGAAACATTTTTAACAGGATAACAGTAGACCTCTTCTGTACTGAAGATTTCTTCTAAGTGCATATTTCAAAGGCTTATCTAAACTCTGAAGAGAGAGATACTGATTTAAACAATACACCGCCATGCCAAGAAATCAGATGCTGGCTTTGAAGACGGATCAGGCCAAGGGAAGAATTTGTAAGGAAAACAGGAGAAAGAACAGATTGGCATTAACATGAGTACGTCGAAACCAAAATGAATAAAATTCTTGAAATGTTCAGATGCAGATTTGTCACTAATAGTTTTATAATTTGCATGATCTGTTTTATTAGAAGCATCCACATTTCTGTTAATTTGAAGTTTCTAATGAAATCTTATTACCTCAATACATAGACACTCATCCCTGAGGAATAATTTTACATGTTATTTTTTTTTGCCATGAGGATGTGTGAAGGCTTTATGATGTTCATTTCCCTCATTTCAGAAGCAAGAAATCAACAGCAATTTCTATTGTTTATTCAGGCAGAAAGCTTTCTTCTGCAATACTAAGAGTCTCCCAGAACTGTATGTAGGAAAGATGCAAACACCCCTGCAAAAATCAATGTCCCTGTCTGATAAAATGACCAAAATCAACAATAAGCTTGGAGAAAATAAATTTTCCTTGAACCCTCGATTTGAATGCTCTCTAGCATCCATTCACAAGATAGTCTCACATAAAGCACTGAAAACACTTGTGAAAATATAGCTACTCAATTCTAACAGATATTAAGTGAAATCATGTAAGTAAATCCATGCAATAGTAATGTTGCAGAAGTCCTATTTTTTTGGTCTACAGCTATATTAAACATTTTCTTTGTTTATCTTGAAAATAGACTCATCCTGGAAGATAAAAAATATAATCCTGAATAAATTGAACAGGCATAAAATAGACTGCAAAGCAAGACGGGCAAAATATTCTCAAAATCTCAGAAAACTCTCAGAATTTATCGTCTGCACCTTTCCTCATAAAAATAAAGTTAAAAGGCCCCACAAACCTCCCACAAAATCTCAGAAAAAACTACTACTTGAGAAAAATCTCTCTCAAAAATCACATTTACATTAGTCTCTCATGAAAATGTAGCTTTTAAAAGCTTCTCTTTGAGCCTTTAAAGGCAAATGTCAAAAATCTTAGAATTAAGATTTGATTCCCATTGGGTAAAAATACAACATCATTACCTTTTAAAAATTATAATTATTTCACTTCTGTGCAGCCTCCCTGTTGAAGGTTGTTTTAACCACACCAAAATAAACAACAACAACAAAATAATTGAGGGCAATTCCTTTTCTTTTTTTTTTTCTTTTTTTTTTTTTTTTTTTGGAAGGTTTCATAAAAATGTTCAAATAATAAA
>NDXB01009652.1:31647-61194 GCA_002631895.1 Agapornis roseicollis
TTTTATTCCTTGGTTTATACATCAGTGTCAGACTCCTTTCCTACAACTCTCTTTAAAAAAGGATACAGTAAAAATGCATAAGGCAGAGATTTATACACTGAATTACACCTACTATTAACATTTAAATTTTATTAAAGCAGAACAGCTGTCACATGCTTACCTTTGATTTGCCTTTACTGTAACAGGCTCTTTTAGTAGCTTCATCACATTGCCATTCCACTGCCTACAAAAAACAGGAATTAGTTAGAAGTACAAAAAACACAGAAATATAAGCCTCCGAGCTATCTAAGCCCATGCTTGAGATATTTGTTTCAGGCACACTGATGATTAGCTGCGGGTGACTCTATCCATAACTGTCTTATAAGCTTTTTCTCCTTAGAAATGTAGTTTTGCTGTAGATGTTTTTTTAGTATCTTAATCTGAAGTGAAGCTGGCCATCCTCATGATTCACTGTACCTACTGCTATAGCACAAATAACCACAGTCACATTTGATGCTATTTAGCCACTTTTATTTATTCTTATTAAAGTAAGCATTTAAGAACACAGAGAAAGGCTGAACTTCTCTTCCCAGTAGAGTTGGGCTGCACCACTACAGCATCTGAGGTCAGCTAGGCTGAGAGAACTTGCATTGTGGGAAAATGTGCTCTGTTGCAATATTTGCAGTATTTATCTCAAGCATCAAATGGAGATCTTAGTTTCTCAAGGTATGACTGCAGCACTTAGCAGCAGCACTAAAACATTCATTCAGAGAAAGGAACAACAGGCAGACACATACAAGACAACAGTGAAATGAAGCACAGCAAAGCAGAAGCAATTTATCCTTATTTCTGAGCTGTCTCTGCTTCAACAGATTTATGCCAGAACTGTTAACGCCTAGTCTGCATTGCTACAGTTTCACTGCATGAGTTAATTCCAATTATTTCCATATTTAACATTCACCAGCTATGACTTACAAACTTTATTGTTCAGTGGAGCAGGTCATATGCTTGGTGTTTATGTGCCAATACATGTACATATTTGAACGCCTGTATAAGCAGTGTTGTCAGAGTGCAGTTTAAATTAATCTGTATTCTTTCACCTTGACAGTGTACATCCATATGTTCTTTACATAAAAATGCCACAAAGCACTTCATATTTTATCAGGAAGAATTGACATTTCTAAGCTAATCAATGCTACTTATTTATTAAAACCACAGCTTTTTCATTTTTATTTACCAGGAAATAATGAAAGACCATTCATTCAGATTTAATACAGGTAATGTTTTGCACTCATCTTTTAATGGAGACTATATTAGTAGCAAGCATACTCTATAATTAATACAAATAATAGGGTGAAAGACTATTTAAACTAGGGGGAGAAATGCCTTGAGAGTATACTGTGGAGTATTCCTTGACTTGTGTTTCAACAAGCCCAGGAATGAGCTTTTTCACTTCAGGAAAAACAGACTTATGAAAACTAATGCCATTATTTCTCTTCCTCCACCCCAAGCCTTCCTATTTACAGCATTTGCTTTTACAGATGAACAGCATATTGGGGAATATATCAAAAATTTCTCAAAGAATCCACTTGTGAATGACCCTAGTGTTTACAACAAACTATATCTAGCAGCATGAAAGAAATTTCATACTGAGTTAGATGAAAAAGCAGCAATGTGTCAGACACAAAGGCAACAACTTAACACTTCTAACTCTGCAATGCAAAAAGTAATGAAAATCACAGTACAAAAGACTGCTCTTGGATAACCATTGTAAGTTCCTAATCAATCCATTAGGACACACAGAAGCTATATGTTATATGGCGCTAGATACAAGTATCTAGCTAGAACTGAAAATATTATCTCTAAACAACCCCCCAAAAATTTCAGATGCCTGAAGAAATGCCAGAATTAGCTACCAGCAGGAGGTCAGAGTAGAAAGACTTAGTGGGATACAGGTGCTCAAAAAGAAGGTTTGAAGGGAAGTTCTTACCAAAACTGAGAAGAATACGCCAAACACAAAGAAGAAAGAAGACAGAAATATTGGATTAAAGATAAAATGTTTATCAATTAATCAATTTTCAATGACAATATACCCAGCTTTCAATTGTCTCTAAGTCTATAGTAAAAGAGTAATTTGAAGGAGAAGGATGTGAAATGCAAAAATCGCACAGTATCATAAACTAAGAAAATTAAGTACATTTCTCAGGCACTGACAGTGTTGGAAGAGAATCAACAGACTTCGGAGACAGGAAACTCAGAAGCCAAAAGTGACAATTCTTCAAGTTTTGAGAAAAGCATACGACACATCTTTGCAAACAGGTCATGGCTGGAAAATCTAGGGGCTCCAAGTGCCTACTAGTGCAAGTAAAATTTAGGACAAGTCAGGCAGAGGCTTTATTAAGCCTGATCATAGTGAGAGAAAATTGCAACAGCATCTCCCCTTTGTTCCTTTTTCTCCATCAAATAACAACAGAGACTCAGCCTATATACTGGTACAGTAAAAAAGAAAGAGGTGAAGAAAAACAATAACTTCAGTGTTAGCAAAGTCAGGTATCCACCCATGTAGAGATGGACTCCTTAAGGAGCTTGCCAACTGCCATACATCTAAAAAGGAACCAAAAAGTAAATAATGTGACAATACAGAGACATGGCTCTTGGTGGAGCCTGCATGAGTGGCACACCCAATATTACCTTTGCTCAGAAGTGGTGAGTTGGAAACAGTTACAGACTGTTAGCTTTCAGGTGAATACTTTCAGTTAGGATAAATTTCTTGGCTAGACTTCTCAAATCTTAAACATTAATAATTTTACCAGCACATCAGAAAACCACTAGTACCATTATTAGCATAACTGAAAATAAACTTTCTTCTCATTCTTTGCCATTCATAAAATGCATAGATTTAGATAAAGATAATGTGTATTTAAACATTATGTAATATTTATGGACACCATAGCTAGAAGCATATACAAGAAACAAACAGAATGAAACTACTGTAACTATATATAAACGCATACGCTTGCAAGCTAACCAAATGGCAAACTCTCCCTGTTCATGACAACATATGCCAAAGGAGTAATATTGCCTGGACATGCAAGAAATAAGTGCAGACATACTGGTGACAAAACTAAGTGCCATCTTTGAAGTCAAGTGTACTTATTGTCCCATAGCCCTAGGTTCCACTGCTGGAAGAGACAGTAACAGAGCAGGCTGCAAATGAAGCATATTACAACAGCATCTGAAGAGAGCTGAGTACTTCAAACTTGTACTTTGGTTCCCAAGGCTCCCAATATAGTTCAGTAATGCATACATACGTCCTATTGCTGATTAAATGAAAAGAGCCATTCTAGGCAACTGTTTCTATATCGAGCTAATGTTTTTTTCTGTCCTTCAAGAAATTTGAGGGAGTCCCCTACAAAACGGAAATTCAGATATTCAACACAGACTACTGGCAATATACAGGGGGAAGACAAGTATAAACCTCAAGTTAAATGTCATTTCAAGGTGGAAAAAGTGTGCCCTGAATCTTCAGCACATAAAGAAAGAAAAAAAAAAGGTCCAATAGAAAATAATAATGTGGTTTTATGTCAGTAGAAAATGAAGACTTTAAAGTTTTAATTCTGAAATACCAGACAGACACATACAGAATATGTTATTTTAGAAAGCAAGTACAAAACCATGTTTACTTAGAAATGTTACTGTTACACACTGCTTCCATTAAATTGACATATTCTCCTGCTTGATCCTGTTTGCTAATAATACCATGACATTCAGGTAAGTGGTGCAAATATGAAATGCACACCATGTCAAATATCTGATTCACCATGAAGGCCTACACAGCTAAATTTTATCCTCTTACGATTTTTTCTTTACTATGTTTCTTAAGAAGCTTCATTTTTCACACGGCAAAATACAACCTTCAGCATTCTGTGTACTGTTTTTAATTAACATTATAATTCTACTTAAACTAGTGACAAAATCTACTGAATCAAATTATAGGCACTCAAGTTTGTTCACTCTGAGGAAAAGAGAAACAAAGATTTGAATGTTAGTGCTAGAGAAAGTAAGGATGGGTAGTAGTACATCAGCTACTTCTATGTATCTCCACAAATAATGTAGCTGCATAAAGAGTAGGGTTTAAAGTAGCACATCAGTCTGTTTCTGACAGCAACCTGACACTACTTAGAGCAGCATGGTTTTTACAAATCCTACTATCAGTATGATCTTTCAAGCACCTCTATAAATGTAATGCCTTGGCTTAGTTTGTTTCTAATTTCCCTGTCTTGAGCATAACTACATTCTAATAGACAGAAATAATTATGTAATAGTCACCAGCAGAGCTGTGTGAAATGTATGTAGTGACACTTTTAACCTGTGAAAGTCAGTGTGGACAACTCTAAAGACTGAACTTCACAGGCAGAACTTGAACTTGACGCAGTGTACTCCAATGACAGTCACAGTTCACTTTTGAATACATACTGTTTTCTTCAATAAAAAACAAAAAAAAAATAAACAGACCGCAAAGCTCCATACAGATTTGACATAAAATTAGACTGAATAAAAACATGTCTTTGGTTGCACAGTTAACTCTATCGACTTCCAAACTGATGGCAGGCATCTGTTTGTAAAAGCTCAATTATAAATAACTGTATCAGTGTTTTAAAAGTTACATCATTGATGTCTGTAAAGAGCCTCAAAAAATTCAGATGAAATCTCTCTTGGGATTTTCAAGGGAGAGTGGAAGGAGAGAAATTCCAACCAAACAAGAAACAAATTCCAGCAATTTCCAACTGAAGCTATATAATAAAAGTATTCTCTTTAAACTAAAGAAAAATATGTACTCAACACCCATCTGTTAAGTTAAAAATTACAGTATTAAAATTTCTCATATTTTTTGGAACAACAAACATATTTCATTAATTACTCTGGATGAACAATAGCAATCTTGCTTAAAATTTAAATGACCGTGTCTTTAGCAGGCAAGCCTCACCAGTGCAAAGAAATTAGCTCCAACAGAAACCAAAAGAAAATCTCCAATGTGATGTGATTTATCCAAATACCTTAAAAGACCACTAAAAGAGAATCAACAGATGTGTAGAAGCAGTGAATAATGTTCACATGACCCTCCCACTGAGGAAGTAAGTGTCAAAGGGTTCTCTTCATGCCCAACATGCAGCAGCAAAGCAAGTCTTGAGACAAGACATCTGGAGGTCACCCTTAATTATTCTATGATCTTCACAAAAAAAAATCCAAAATGCAAAAAGGCAAAGAAATCAAAACTCTAAGCAGTTAACTTCAATGGAGCTCCCTTCTACAATTAGAACTTTAACTAGTAAATGCAGACAAGAAGTTTAAACACAGTCAAGAAAGGACTGGGAAATTACAATGTATTCAGTGAGATATGTATTAAGTTATACTTACAGTCATTAAAAAAAATGAGTGGCATTCACTTACAGTGGAAACTGTACACATAACAGAGTACAATCAAATCTAGTGAAAGAATTATGCTCCTTCCTATAGCTACACAGATATTCATAACATATACATGTAGACAGGTATATATTCCAATGTATTTTTAAATATGAACTTCTTTGGATTGTAGAAATAGAATGTACTATTACATGTCATACAGAAAGAAGTTAATTAGTTAAGAACCAAAAAATGAACACAACAGTATTCCAGACAGATGGTCCAGCATTTCTTAGGCAGATGGCTCCACTAATTAGATAGTAGGAAAAAATAACATTAAAGAAGATGGTTTAATTACACAATGCAGAAATTAACAACTACATGATATTTCCTTTTTTTCTTTTTTCATTTTCTGCTTCCATCTATTATATCATGTATTTAAACAATACTCGGGGGAGCTGCGGTATAATGGCAATAACCACAATATATGTCAACACTCATGAGTAATACCACTTTTTGGTTCACATCAGTCCAGCAATGGAATGGCTTCAAAATGTTGTGATTTGTTTAGCAAGGGACTCTTGCAGCCTGGCTAATTAGCCCTCAATGAACATGTATGCTGAAGTCCAAAAGATGAGTTTAAAGAGGCCATAAAGAAGGTGTCAAGATCCTAAATGCAAAGAAAGAATGTAGCCACAGAGAAGTATACCAGCAAGACATTAGCAACAAATTACTAGCCACAGGGTTAGAGGTGCTTCTGATGGTTAACAAAAACATCAAGGCATGCTTTGGTATAATGACATCCTTGCTTCTAGCAAAAATGTAAAGTAACTTAAGAAAGATTTATCTCTCCATACTTCACAGGAACCATTTCCTTGCTTTCCACAGAATCATGACCTTGCAACCATTATTGCTTGAGTTGCCTATCTTGCAAACAGGCTCCTGACAGTCAGCTTTGGAGAGGGATCATCCTCTGCAGGGAAACTTGAGTAAAAACTAAAGGAAAATATTAAAAAAGGGGATTTCCTTTTAATACAGCTTTCCCTTTTGGCTCAACAAAAAGGAAAAGCTGGTTTCTGGGGACTAAAGGCATCCTGGTTAAGCTTTCATATGAAGTGATAAACCAGCAGTTCCTAGAAGAATTCCAACACCGTATGGACAGTTCTACTACTTGGCTACAGTCACTCCAGTATTTTGCCACCGCTTACCAATATAACAGCCAGTTCTCCCTATGTGTATTTTCATTTCTTCAGAACCAGATTTTACTGTTCATCTACAGTTAGAAAATTAGTTTCTTATAAAGTAAGCAGTGTGAAATACATTAAACATCAAATAATGCCCAAATTTTCCAAGGTTTGGAATTCAGTAAGAACCGAGATCCCCTGATAGATATATAATTTCATACTAAAACCAAATAACATATGAAGCTTTATATGGCTTCAGGGAGCTGATGTCGACTTAATTTTATTTCAAATATATTACCCTGAAGTATATAAAAAGTGAGAAGTAGATACCCTGCCAATTCATGAAGGAGCCAAAATTTTAATTAGCTTATTTTATTGGTTATGCAAACAATTAGTTGTTGAAAACTGATAGAATGAATATGATAAAAATAAAATATCAGGTTAAGCATATTGAAGAAAAATTTAGAGTTACTAAGACTTTCATAAACCCTCAGTGTTGGACTACTCCACTGACTTTAATGACACAGGACTCTGCCCAAGACTGAACTTTCACAGTTGCCACTCACCCATCTAACTGTGCATTTCCTCCTTTGCCTTGCTGCAAAGATTCCTGAATATCACAGAACATCCATTTCGTTTATATTTAGCAAAGACAGTAATCAGCAACATCTCAGAAGGAAGTTCAGAAATAGGGGTTTTTAGTCATGCACCCAGAGAATTATTAAAAAAAAGCAACCTAAACTGTTGCACTGTGACTTTCAAGTTTTAAATGTTCTAATCCAGTGTTCTGAGGCTTTTACAGGTTTTTATAGACATTTAAAAATCGAATGTAGAATTCTGCTGAAGAGGTAAAACAACAAAATGTTCTTACATTACCAAATTTGGCAGCCATACAGCAGGTAGGAATAAGAGTTCATAACATATTTTTAATGCACATTCTGAAATTATACTACATATAGTAAACTTAATGTATTGAATAAATTATATGTGAATCCTTTAAGATTTAGCATCTGTGTTAGTACATTGAGTTTTAAAGTGTTTCCTGCTTTTTGGCAAATAAGATTGATCTTGGTAGTCTCCAAGACCTTTTGAAAACAACATTTCATTTTATTTTTTTACAGAGAGTGGGTTTTAAACTTTTAGGTGCTGATGAGAAATGTCAAGATTCTCTATTTCAAGGAAGGGAAAGGTAGTTCAATGTAACTTCATACTCCTCAATCCCATAATTTAAATAACAGAGTAAGTGGAAAAAAGAATACCCTCACCCCAGAGTGCTACAAAATGGTTGGTCTGAACCTTGAGTATAGGCATGGAGTTTCTTTTCCTGTAGACCTACTCATTGCTGCTAAGAAATACGGAATGCGGATGAGACAGAGGCACTAGAGTGTGGGCCATCTTGCTCTATGCTAACTTGCTATTCAAGACAGCCATGATGCCATGAGGCACAGCAATCAGTCCTCCTTACCTTTCAGCCACAGAGAGCCAAGCAATGTATGACACTTCAGAAGATTGCGTTAATCAAAAGCTTTCCTGAAATGATTTCTGAGAGTCACAGCCAACATACTATATTTTGCCTCTGGGATGTGAAAGGCAGCTGTGTTATAGCTTCCAGGTATGAGCTCACAAAACCAGATGAATCTGAGAGATATGGTGGAGGAAATTTGTAACATCTTTTAAGTCATACTGAACAACTGACACTTCAAAAAAAGGAAACATTCGTATGACTTTTTTACTTATTTATTCAAATAGTTTTGCCATCAAGCTTTAGTGATTGCAGGGTTGATTCTGTTAATAGTAATACCCATCCGTAGTTCTAGAGAAAACACTACAGTGACCTTTCAATAATATTTTTTTTAAAGCTAATTTAAAATGACATCTTACAAGACAGCAAAGAGACAAAAATTGTTGGAGGAATTGTGATCCATTAAAAATTTTAGATATATAAAAGCAGAAAGAAAGTAGAATGCTAACAGGATGTGTAAGAGCCACCTATTTATGCAGCCTGTCCAGTGAAAAGCCAGTGAAGAAAGAAATGGCTCAACAGCAAAGAGACACAAACATGATATTTTCTACATTCTTCTAGTAAAATTAGTTGACTAACAAGGTGATTTTGGAAAATAAAAATTAAGTTTTCTTCTTTCTACTTCAGGAGAACACATAGATATATAAGACATTCAGAAAGTGGCCAGGGCAAAATGGAACACAGTAAGAAAAACATCACCAAATTTCCAGAAAGTTGTCAAGAAGGTTGATGGCAGCACAAACTCATAGATCAGTCAGGGGATTTAATTTGACAAACACTAAGATAATCCAAGACACAAAATAGTGAGAATATGGAGAAGAATAAAAAGTAAAGAAGCACATAAACTATTGCCATCCACACACAGTGTATTTGAGCTGCAGAGACAAGTAAAAGAAGAGCAGACTCAGAAATCTTCCATTAAACACAAAGAGCAAAAGATGCTTATTAAAACATGAAAGCTTGAATCTATGGCTACTAAGAAAATGACCTGACTGTATCTGCACTGTTACATTATACAGAAATCTAGGTTGAGAAAGACAAACAGGACTAAGGAGTCTTTTTGCTCAGATGTTCTTCTCAGATCATCTCATAGTCCAATTGCAATAGAAGGAGCAATGGGAACAAGGAGGCCTATAACACAACTATAAATGCAATTTCATCATGAAGATAAAGCTATCAAATAGCTTTAATGTTAGTTCATTTTTTCTCTTTTTTCTGACACAAGTGAATAGTCTGGAGTAATACCAGCAACGCATGGAGCTTTCTACCTCCAGGTTATGTGTGAAACATGATTCGTGTTATTCATTAGTGGAGGTCTGTGACATCTGGCAACCTAGTATTAGCTATGTGCAATGATTGTGTCATTTCTATTAGATTTCTAGAAGACAAACATTCAGATCCAAATGAGTCATAATTGGCCGTTTTTGCAGAGACAATAGAACAGCTGCTTAGAGAGAAAACATATCCCTGTTATACAGAAAGGTGTTTAACTCATTCCACATAACATTGGAAAAGGAGATAGTTACTGAAACCATCATCATTCTCATATCTTCAACAATTTGTCTCCAACTTTTCCCTCCCTGATGACCTCTTATGTCAGAAGACACAGAAGAGTTGTAGACCTTTAGACTCAGAGCCCTTGGGTGTTGAGGAAGTATCTCCTAAATTTCAGTGACACACAGAAATTTTAGTAACAACCTCACACAAGAAGCCAAATTGAAGAAATTTATTGCTGAGCCAGCTGTGTAATGTCCTCCTCCTCCTGAGCCTCTTTTCCTTTTCTTGATTGCTACATTGGAAGAACAATATTGTACTTTGGCATTTTTCTCCCAGAAATTGAAAGCTCGGTGGAGTTAACTATAAAAGCATGATAAAAAAAGCATAATTTGCACAAGGAGGTTGTGAATGCTCCATCCCTGGTGGTGTTCAAGGCCAGGTTGGACGAAGCCTTGGGTGACATGTTTTAGTGGGATGTGTCCCTGCCTATGGCAGGGGGGTTGGAACTACATGATCTTAAGGTCCTTTTCAACACTAACTATTCTATGATTCTATGATTCTATAAATAAAACTCATTCAACAGGATGCCCAGTGCAACTGTTAATAACGCACTTTTATGCAGCCACAAGGTTCTTACCTCTTTTTGCAGACATCAGCTTTTCCCCCCTCAAATTATACCTTATTAACAACTTGTCCTCTGATGAGTATGTTATAGCTCTTACCTTTTTATCAGTGGTTTATATGGATTCTAACTTATCATTATAAATAGAAAGTAACAAAAACTTTTTTTATTACTAGGAATCATTTCTTTAAAAATCTCCTGTGCTTTTTCTGCTGAAGAGAATCCTTTGAAGGCAGTGTTCCAAATCCCAGAGCTTTTACTATAGAAAAACCACTCCAAAATCAAAGGGAGTTTTGTCTGAGAACAGAAGAAAGGTTAAAAATTGTAAGCATTCTCAATACCCACTATAGAAAAGGAGCAGGTTTTGCACAGTAGCCTATAACAGGAAACCCCCTTAGCTTATACCTGGAGTACTGAAGAATTTTAGAATTAGATGAAAGTCCATTCATTCATTGCTTTTACTTTCTTGTGAATAGTGAAATGGGTTTGAAACTTTAATCAGGCAATTCTTACTTCACCTCTACAAAGCTGCAAAGTCAGCTCCACAACCTCAAAAAAAATTTTCTAAGTGTAATGTATGTCAAAATAAAGATTTCACAGTATTCTTGAGAGGGAAAATAAAGGATAATGTCTACCACCATAAAAAAAATAAAAAAGAAGAAAAAAAGGAAGAAAAGAGAACTTCATAGGAAAAAAACACCACTGGATTTATATTTGCCTTAAAGTGCAGGGAGGAATATGTTTTATTTTAAAACAATTCAATGGCACTAACATTTGCATAGCATTTCTCCACAATATTTGTGTATGATACACACTTAAGTTCTAGGTATTCACACAGTTCAAGAAATAAGTTTGAAATACATTGTGAGCTTTAAATAGTGACATTTTCAATAGTCTGACAGTCTCCTTGCAGATTCTGTGACCTTTGCTTGCAGTAGAGATATTTTCCAGTAGGAAACACCTGCTGAAATCACCTGGTTCTTTTACCCTAATTCAAGGAGCACATAAAAAAATCACAGAGAGCACAAGACTCATGGTAAAGGTTGCATCTATAGAAATGTTTCACTCTGAAAACAGAATGACTATATATCTAAAAGAGTTGGGAAAAAAGACTTAAAGAACATAAAGATTTAAAGAAGAGGAGGGAACTTACACATTCAAAGTGAATCTGCAATGCAAGCAAAGCTATTGCCTCCTCAAGGAAGATATTTGAGGTCTGAACCCAGATAGAATCAAACAAAACTTTGCTATAACTACTTTTCTTGAAGTACACTTAGCTCTGAATTTTCAGCAGTTTTCCAGCACAAAGAGATTTGTACTGCCCGTGATCTTCACAGAGAGAATAAGGTTCTACCTAAAGTTACCTACAGTAGTAGAATCTGCACCTAAGGAAAAGGAAAGAGATGAATACCTACACTTTAGCTTTACAATACACAAACTGTCCTACAAAAAGGGAGCAAGTACATGTCAGTGAATCTTGCTTGTTCTGTGTGGCAAAGGAAACTGAGAAGTCCTAATTTTTAAAACCCAGCTAGAGAAATCCTTTTGGCCTTCATGTTAATTGTGACTGAGAACCTACATAACCAATTCCTTGAGCAGAATTGAAACTTCACATCAGTAACATAAGATAGGTCCTGTCTCACTGTCAGATCTTTCCAAGGACAATGCTCATATAATTTTTCAAGTGGATTAAAACAATGCATTCTTCCCCAGACACATTCTGAGAAAAAGAACTAGATAATTTCTGGCAATGTTCATTCAGACTATCAGTATTCTGTGCTAATCATGGTCATTTGAATTCGGATACTTTTAATATTAATTATAATCTGTCAGTTACTGGAGAAAGCAGGGGGAGGAGAGACAGAAATAAGAGTGTATGTATGTTTAAAAATGATACTAGGATGTAAGCAGCTTGGTTGGCTCCCAGATGCCCACCCAGCTGCTTTCTCCTAAATTCATTTTATTGCCAATTAAAAATAGAGTCGAATGATGAGAAACAAAGACAAATCTAAAACACTTCCAACCAGCACCCCATTTTCACAGGATCAACTTCATCCCTTCACACCAGATTCCTCTAACTTCCTCCCCATCTGCAGTGCAGGGGGATGAGGAGCTGAGGTCAGTCCCTAACAGCTCCTCTCTGTCACTCCCTCCTCACACTTTTTCATTCTCCAAACAACACTCATAGACAGAGACCTTTTTGGTTTGTTTTTTTTTTAAAAAAAAAAAACAACCTAGAATTATTTTGAAAGTTGCAGCTCTGTGAGAAAGCAATTCCAGTTAATCCCACAAAATCTATACTATAGTGAAATGTGGCAGATAGATTTCAGTGTGAGCTGCATGCAAGCAAGGAACACCTACTCTACTGAGAAACAGAAGAAAAAAAAAACCCTGAAAACTTGAATGCCATATCATTGCATTGGAATTATAGAATTATTACATGGGTGTGAATACTACATATATACAGTATCTATATATATGTGTGTGTATATATAAGATTATATAATTTTATTATTAATTTATTAATAGTTTTTCCATTTTTCTGCTTTGATTTTGAACTTTTTTTGGTAACAGTTTGCATGCTGCCCTCTTCAAATCACCTAAAATCCAATGTGAATGTCTTCAATCACAATGCTCTCTGTTTGCCAGAAATCAGGTTAAAAAGAAAATTAATTCTTATTTCAGCCACTTAAGCTCTTAGAAAGCATTGTTTCTGATGAATACCTTCATGCTTTCTTTTTTTTTTAATCACTCTTCCAAACATATATGCCTGTTCCCACTTTTATGCTATAGCCTGAATTACACTGAAAGATCCATTAACACACATCATATATTTATGACCAATCAACAGGGCTAACCGAAGCTTTAGTAAAATAATCTGCTTCTAACTCTTTGATACTTCAAAACTTTCTGAAACCTTCACCACTTAGAATGAAATTTTCCTCTGCTACAGAGGAAACTATGAGCAAAAGAAGTTATTTGTAAGAATGAGAGTAGAGGGAAATAGATTTTTTTTTTCAAATGTTCTATGTGTAAAACTCTTTTCTGCACACACACAATCACAAAATGATTGGGGTGAATGTAAGATAACATAATAGGCAGCTTTTTTGAGAAGTTCTATTCTGAGCTTGACGTCAAAACACTTCTGATGTTACAAAGTTATTAGGTTAGCAAAACTTCAGAATTAACATTATAAATGCACATGAGCTTGTCTATACATTTTCCACCTCATTTTTCTGGGACAATTAAATTATATCTCAATAACCTTATAATGATGGTTGATGTCCTCAGGCAAAAGACCTCAATTATTCAAAACAAATTCTGTTGCACCAAAAAAAAAACCAAATAATAAAAAAAAGCCCTTGGCAATAACACCACACACTACCTAAAAGATAAACTATTACTGCTAGCACTAATATGAACAGAAACCAATAATAGCAATATTAAAACATGAGGAAATTATACAAGCTAAAAAAAAAATACCCCAAAATGAGATGGGCATATGATGGTACAGACTGCCCTGAGTTGGAACTGCTAAAGCAGAACACCCGAAATACAGCTGTATTAAGAAAATATGAAAGCACTTAAACTAGAAGTAATATAAAAGCTATCATACCAGCAAGCAAAAATATAGGAAGACATAAGACTTTAGTCTCTGCTAGTTTTCATCTTCTTCTCTTACTCCATTGTCCAAAATCTACTGCCAAACTGCTGCACTGGATTAATTAGGAATTATTTTTGTAGTCATCAATTGAAATCCTTCCTTCCAAACATAACCATGAACTCCTCTATAGTAGAATTAACTCATTAAATGTGTTAAATAAATTGGGACATTTTAACTAATCGGACCAGTAACTCACCAAATGCCTCCTAATGCTCACAGAAGCAACTTCCAGTGTGCAGTAAATATGAACTTGTCACAATAAATGGACAGAGTAATGCACATGCAACAAATGTTTTTAATCACAATCTAATTTACATACAAACTCATGTTTGATGTTGTAGAAGCTTCAAGTTATTTTCAACATACTTTATTTTTCTAGTATAGATGTAGCTTGTCACGTCTTAGTGTCGAAAGAATGTTAGCTTTCCAAATGCGATAAGCCAAGCAGGAATCTCAATCACTTGGCTGTTGTTCTTGTTTTAATGAACAGAGATTGTTATCTCAAGAATCCTGGTGGGGGGATAACACAGATGTGATGCAAGCAGAGCACAGATAACAATTCTGGCACGGTAACAGTCTGAACATACTTAAAATGCATGCTTTCCAATCCCTCCCACTGTCCCCACCACAATAACATCTCTTATCAAAGTTTTGTCTATTTTAGGACGTAGGCTCTGTGAAAATGCTAATCTGTTCAGATTCAGTTCCAAAGTGAAACATGCACTTGTATACATTAAAACAACAGAACAAGCCAAAAATTTCCATGGGTTGTCTACTCTCTGTGCACAAGAGGCAGATGTATCATGCTGCACAGGGAGAAGAGGAAATTTCATTTATATCTTAACACAACAAGTCAACATAATTTTAATTTTGCTTCCCACGTGACATGTTTCATGCATGCTCCTCAACCTAAATACTGCAAATGGAAGCAGGACTGGATGAAGAGAGGGCAGTCACACAGAGTAAATACACTGAATCTCTGAAAGGGCAGGGTATCTCATCCTATGTGATTATGTGCTCCAGTGAGCAGATAGGGCAAGCATCTTTTGGCCTTTTTGAGAAAATTACCTACTGTAGTTGGGGAGAATGCTCAATTGGAGTGAGATTGGAGGAAAGTTCACTGTAAACACCTACAAAGGGACACAGAAAGCACTGAAACGTTGAAGAATTAGATAAGGAGATATAGGTATCTGTTGAGATGACCTTCAGGGGTACTCCAGGCCAGTACTATACCCAAGAGAGTAGTCCCGATGAATGCAGTAGCAGGTGACTGAGCAGAAGGACAGGCAAATGATCCAACACTAGATTCTCTCTCCCTATGCTAATGTATGGGAGCAGAGAAACCAACAAAAAGGAAGATACAGCAGAGATTTGATCACTGGGTGTTGCACAAAGTTGAGATGAATTTGGTGGGATCCGTAGCTCATGACATACATAATTTTCAGAGTTACTCATAAAAACAAAACAGGGATAGAAATGAAAAAAGGAAAACTTCTCTCCAGTGGACAGCTAGGAAGAGACTGGGGTATGTAGATAAGCGTCTTCTTCAGTGCAACAGGCAGTCTCCCAAATGCATATTCTAAGGTATGCTAGTTGGACATAAAGTGCAGCATTCAGCTACCCTCAGAAAGGCTGGGTATGCCTTACTGAAGGTTGGCAGCAAGAGTATATTTTTAGACACAAGTCAAGGTTTTCATGAAGCAACTCAACATGAAGCCCAAGAACGAAGCAGCAACTTTTGACTTTGTCCTAAGTAGCAATAGCACTGTAATAGCAACCACAATTTACTTAGATTCAGCATCTTGCTGGAACAACTCAATACCCAAATCAAGTGCAGCATATTCTGCTTCAAAGAAGGTTGATAAAAAGGAGCTAACAGGCAGCTGAGAGTTAAAGTTTTGTAGGCAACATTCAAGGACACATAGCCGAAGACACAGGACAAATGAACACTACCTACAGAAAAAAAAAAAAAAAAAAAAGAAAAAATCATTAAAAAAAAAAAGACAGGAAAAAAAAAAAAAAAAAAAAAAAACAAAAAAAAAAAAAAAAAAAAAGGAAGAAAGTATCTTTTAGAAAACTAAGGCAGTATCAAAATTGAGAAAACAATAGAGCACAACTCTGACAGGTTGAATTTAAAAACCTGGCAATGTATACCAAAAAGAACTTGAACAATTTGCTAAAGCCATAAATGTTACTAATAAATCTTTTTTCAAACACATTAAAAGCAGGAAGCTTGGCAGTTCACAGAAGCAGTAAATGATCAAAGAAGTGCTTAAGAAGATAAAGCCACACCAGAAAAAATACATTTCCCCCCTTCCCAAGTTCATTGTGGAAAAGCTGAAGGAAGTTCTTAGCCCAGAATGGGCACGGCTGTTCATCAGAAACTCTGTCTCAAACCACAGTGCTGTTACAAGAGATTACAGAATACAGATAAAATGAAAATAAATGGATTTTGAAGATGGTTATTTATGCAAGAATATTAAAGGATTCAGAGATGAAAGTCTGAATAATTAATCAAGTGTAGGACCTTTAGATTATAAGTGCTTTGGTAGCCAAAGGCTGGAATATAGCAAATGTAGTACCTGTTTCTAAAATGGGCTCCAGGAAGACCCATGAAATTGGCAGTGCTGATGTCTGTACCAAGCAAATTATTAAAACCTACATAATAAGTAATAACGATAGTGAACAAAGATGCAAGCTGTGATATGTGAATTCAACACCATGACTGCTGGGTTCGAGCAGCCCACAAGATTTCTGAAACACATTGATGTCAGTTCCTTGATAAAGGTTAGTGTCAACCCAACCAGGGAAGGTGATCTTCTGGACCTATTACTATGAAAAGGAGTGTGAAAGGTGAGGTCTGCCCTGACTGCAATGATGAGTGGGGTTGATAATTTTGAGAAAAGTAAAATAAATAGAACTGCAGTCATGGACTTCAGAATAGCATGTATCAGCTTGTTCAGGGTCTTCCTGACATGATACTATGTCTACCCTGAAAGGTACAGTGCCTCAGGATAGTTGGTTGATCCTCAGCAACAACTTCTCTCATCATAAGAATGGTCCATTACAACATTCAGCTATCTGAGCAGGCACAGCAGAAGACTAGCAAACATGAACAAGGAGCTCCTGATGGAGATGAAACACAAAAGAAGAAATATACAGAGGGTGGAAAAAGGCATGAGCTTTCCATAAAAAAATCGAGAGACATTACCTGAATATGCAGGAATGGAGCTGGAAAAGACAAAACTTGGCCGGAGTTGAAACCAAGATGGAAAGTGAATAGTATTAGAGAAAGAAATCTTTTAAGAACTCAAGCTTGTAGCTCAGTGGGTACGGGAGCTAATGACAAGTGACACAAAAAAATAAAAACCAATCCCTGAGGTACTCGGTGCTGCCTTTGCTACAGTTTTTCACTGATAAGGCCTGCCCACAGGTATGCCATGTCCCTGAGCATATGAGCAGTCTGTGGAAGTCTGTGGAAGTGAAACATTACTAAATGCAGAGGAAGATCAGATTTAGAGGGCATCAAAATTAACTGAATGTATCCAAGTCCATGGGATCAGATGGGAAGCATCTAAGCATACTGAAGGAGTTGGCCAAAGCATTGCAAGACTGCTCTCTATCAAGTATCATGGTAACTGTGGGAAGTTCCTGAACATTAGAAAAATTCTATTTGTCTGTCAGTCTTCAAGAAGGCCAAGGAATATCCTGCAGAACTACAGGCCTGTCAGGCTCTCCTCACTCCCCAGGCAGGTTATAGACCAAGTCATCTTAGAAGCCTCATCCAGACACATGGAAGACAAGATGACAATGGAACAGCTGGCACCAATCTGCCAAGGGTAAATTCTACCTTGCCAACCTGATTGCCTTTTTTGATGATAGCAGTGCACATTGGTTTACCTTAACAATATCTTTGCTGCTGTCTCCTGTAGTATTCTTACAGTCCAGCTACCAACATACTGACTGGCTTAATAGATGATAACACAAGTGAAAAACTCTGTGAATCATCAGGCATTCAATAGCACAAAATCCATCTGGTAACTAGCTATCAGTCAGTTGAAAAGTGGTATTTGGACCAGTACTGTTTAATGTCTTTATTAACAACCTAGGCAATGGGAGAGAGTGAGCTCTCAGCAGGTTTGCAAATTATAGAAAAACAGAGAAAGTGGGAGATCAATATGCTGGAAAGCAGGCTTGTTTTTTCACAGGCACCACAGCAGACTGGAGAAATAAGCTGACAGGAGCTTCATAAAGTTCAACAACGGTGAAGACCTGCATCTGGAATGGAATAAGCTCCTGTAAGAACACTGCCTAGAAAAACAGAAATTGATATGGACAGAGTATGAATAAAAGATACCCAGATGATACATTCTGCTTGGACTTCCAACAGGCACTGAACAAGTTCTCTTACTTAGAAAAGTTCTCCCTTTAGCAGCCTCTTCAAGACACTATGGTCAGAGCCTAAGAGGGAAGGCTCTTCCACAAATAAAGGAGATTAAAAAGTGGTAGGGTAGGTATATGGCCAGTTTTCAGAGAGTATGAGATCAGCAGTTGAGACCTACAGAAATCTATGAAAGAACTCATATGTATTAGCATATATTTAGGTGATGCAGATAAGAGGACAGAGAAGTGATAATACTTGCTAGATAAACCAATTTATTCAGGTTAGCAGAGAACTGACTGGATAGAGTTCTAAATAACTGTTACAAGTCTGAATGGCTAGTCATCTATATTAAATTTCATTTGCAGTTTTAATATATGTAGTGTTGCACATCAAAAAAAGAACCTTAAATAATGAAATTACTTACTTTCATGTACTCAGTGATGGGTTTCGAACTGAACATTACTGTTCAAAAATGAGATCTTATGTTGCAGTAACCAAAAAGAAAAAAAAAAAAGAATTTAAGGGTGAATTATGAGAAGTATGGAGAACAAGAAAATATTATTGTACCATGGAATAAATCCATTTAGCCCCTTCTTTTGAATAGTTTGTATATTCATGATATGACCCTCAGTTTCAAATTTGAAAGTAGAACTAGGAAAAATGCACAGAAAGGGGACAAAGGATCTCCAGCTTTTTCTGTTTTCTCTACAGGGTAGGAACAAATGGACTGATTCCTAAGCCTAGGGGGAAAAAAAAAAAGCTATCTGAGAAGAGAGATAATAGACAGTTACAGAATCATGAGAAATGTGCACAGGGAATATTGTTCACTGATTTTTAACAGTCAATTCAAAGTGTATTCACTCTTCTTTCAATAGTAAAGAATATTTAATGATATAAAACCCAGAAGTTCCTCATTCGCATGGTGAGCTGCAGAACTCTTACAAAGGACAATAAAGATACAAAAAGTGGGTGTGAATTAAATGTCACAGGGTGAAATCAACATGAAAATATCACTCAAGTAAGTAAGCTCTTGATTGAATCTTCCCTGTTCTCATTACATGATTCTATTTTGTGCTACAAAACCAAATCAAATACATATAATTGTTTAATTATTATTAAAAATTCTGCCACTGAGTGCTGTGGTTCTGTTTGTATGGTTATCTCACTTTGCAAATCCCTTATGACAGCTGAAAAGCTGAATGGATAAAAAGCCATCCAAGAGAATACCTTTATTTTAGGAATCTCCCAGGTTCCAAACAGCTGATAAAGTTTTCTGAAGAATTATCACTACATGTTTAGACTTTTCCTGGGCACCTGCTATGGGCTGAAGACAAAACAGTACACTAGGTATGATCTGGACCAATACAAGAAATCAATATGATATATTCTAATTATAAGTCCAAGTTGTTACATCACCTATTCTCAACCTTAGGTTAATTTATTTGAAATAGACAATACACTTTCATCAAAATTATATATATTGATGCTGTTTAGAAAGAACTTCAGCAAACATGAAAGAAAGTTGAACATCATTTATAATTAACATCAGTAAAGTTATTCTTCATGGCAAAGAAAATAATATAAATAATATTAAATGCCTATCAAATATTGAAAAAGCCTTTTTCTTAAATTAAGAGAATAAAATCAAGAATCAAAATTCTATCTTAGGTCTTGGCTATACTCAAAATGTGTTCTGTTTTTATTATAACATCCAGGTTCAAGCAGCACACACTGTCTCCTCTTCTATCATATGTTGTTTATTTTACACTGGAAGCACTTTTCTACTGACTTACAATCTGCTTTGTTCTAGGCAGGTTATGAGTCAGAGCTCATAATCATGTTACCTGAATCTGAATTTGTCTTTCTACCTATATAATCTCCATTTTTTATTTGTTCTTGCTAAATAAATTACCCTTGTGCAAAATTTTGCATATTCTGCACATTTCCTTTTTCAAATTTCTTACCCTTGTTCAAAACAGAGGGAAGAACATCTAGAGACTGTTTTGCACCCTGTCTGATAAATGAAAGTCCTGTTTTCTGTTGCCTGGCTACGCTCTCTGTCCACTCTGGCGCCTGTGCAATAAACACATTCTTGCTATCTGCACTGGCCTTTTTAGTTTGCCATTCCTGCTAGAAGAAGGCAGGGAAATGTAATACACATCCACTGATGACATTTAGATCTGATTGGAGAAGGCTGCTGTTTGCAGCAGAGGGAGGGAAAAAGACTGTGTGAGATATCCTGGATGTTGCCTCACAAGGACAGTAAGAGAAGGCAGTCCCGAAAGAAGAGATAAGACTTGCCCATAGGTCTTGCAGGCCAGGGATTCCTGAAGGAAGGTGGCATTCTGTGTCATTTATCACCAGTTCCCCTGGATCATTCAGCAGCAGGCCTGTACTTACCCTAGTCTCCTTTTTGCTGCTGAGGTAAATGTAGAATCCTTTACTGCTGTTCATACCCCTTCCCAGATTCAACTCAAGGTCAACCTGGCTTTCCTAAGCCTACCCCTGCAAGAACAAACAGCTACTTTTCACTCTGAATGGGTCATCTTCCCCTTCTTTTACCTCTTGTAGAATTCATTTTTATGTCTTCCAAGTTCAGCTAAGAGCTCCATACTCATGCATGCACTTCCATGTGCATCAATTTCTACCTGCCATATATATTTTTAGCTGAACTACAGTAAAAATCCAGGTACATTACTTTTTTTGGGGGGTGAAAAAAAGAAAGAAGGCTATTTTAAATCAGTAATAGAGGCTTTGGGTTTTGTGGTCACTTTCTGGTGCTCAAGTACCTTGGCACTGCATTGACTGCATTGAATTGCTAGCCACCTGCTTTCATTTACATGGCACCAGTCCAGAATTCACATCACTGTATTGTTTCTGTTTAAGCCTTTGCTGTGCCTTGTCCTCATTCCAGATTATAAATAGGTCCATTGTCTCATGGAACTAGCTATGGACCCACCAGGCAGAAGAATCATTCTGCCTGCAGCAGGGACTTTATGTATGTGTGACACAGATCTGTGACAAAGGTCTGAGCTTTGAATTTCTCACATGAAATATGAAAACAACATACCACCTTTCAAAGTATCTGCCATCTACAAAAGGAAAGGATTTGGGTCTGAGGTATATTTTGAAGATCAAAACATCATTAAATTGTGATGTTAGCAAACCCAAGCTCAGAAACTAGAGGAAATAAATACCTAAAAAGTCTCACAGACAAATAAGAGCTAGCGTTCAGAAGCCCAAACAGAATTATAAATTCAAATTTTCAGTAGTTTTAGAGCTTTTTTTTATTCAGCTAACATTTATGAGATAATCTAGCTACAGTTGTACAACCCAATTTTTACCTGAAAGCTGAAACCTGAGTCTATCAATGTGTATCTAAAGTCTATCAATGGCCTCCCTTCTGCTCTCCACATACTAATCAAACCATTTTTACTTGCCAGAACAAAGCTGCATTGGCTAGCAGGACAGGGTCCCAGACAGAGCTGTGTAACAATGGACATTTCAGTTTGTCTGCCAAAGCAAATACAGAAAATTTTCTTGTTCATTCTTCTCAATAATTTACTGTCACTTGAATCTTTAAGGTAATCAAAAAATTTTTAGACTATTCCTTGTTTGAGTTTCTAAAGCTGTTTTCCCTCCTGCTATAAACCAAAGTCTACTCAAAATTAAACTATTCCTGAAGAAAAATTCAAAATGCTTCATTTAAGACATGCTAAAGCATGCTGAGATTTTGTGACATAATGACAGATTCCCTTACTTTGGCTACAACAGCTCACTAAGAGTGGACAGAATTCACATTTTTCATCAAGATTCTCATTTCTCCTCAAAAATTATCAAGTTGTAATCTTCATCTACTTCTGAACCTTTCTATCGTTGTCTCAACTATTTCTCTCCAACTTCTAATACTCTTCTTATCATGAAGGTTCTGTGACCATCATGTTTGAGTTTAAGCTGACTCCTAAATTTTCAGAAAGCTTCTTTTACGAACACAGCACATAGGCCCAAGTATTTGCCCATAATAAAAGTGATCAAAAAAAGAGAACAAGCAAGGAGTAAAAGCCATCAACAGAGAGTCCAAATTAAAAATAAAGGAGATGTTTGTTGGAAAATCTCTCTTACCAATCTTCAATCAGGCAAAGAATGATTTATCCTTTTCAATGCTAAATCCTGGATTAGGAACACTCTTGAAAATACTGAAGATCCTTTAGTCTCAAAACAGGCATACAAGCAAGTGGGAAACTATAGATTGCTTAGAGTCAACAAGTGCTACCAGGCAAGGAAGGAGACACAGATCAAAAGATCACACAGGAATGCAGGTAAGAACTGGAAATTAGGCAGAGAAAAGGAAACAAAGAAATAATTACAAAGACTGATGTTACAATTAGAACTGACACATAAATAAATGCCTAAATATACAACTTGGTTTTGTATATTTAGAAATAGGGTGAAACAAGCATTTTACTTCAGAGATGCTGTTTCTGAATAAATTCAGTCATCTTGTTAGTTTTGCAGTCAACATAAAGCTTTACATAATGCCAAACACAGGTGGGAGTTCTGTTTCGCCCAAAGAGCTAACATGCGTGGTTGGTCACTGTGAGAAATCACAGGAAGAAATTCTATGCCTGTTGCTGAGAGGAATCAGCAGGGAAAGAGACTCTGAAGAGGACTGAAAGTATAACTTTATCCTGTGATTATAACACTGGTTGGAACAAGCTTACTGGTTTTATGACATAAGTAGGTCTTCCCCATTTTTGTCCTTCAACAACATTACCCCAAATCACATTATGTGGCATTGTCAAAAATGTCAATGTAAAATGAGCCAATTAAAATGACACAAAATTTGATGAATGTCCGCTTGCCAAAACAATTATCAAAGATAACAGAACATGGCTTCAGCTTTGAATTTAAGTATCTCAATTCACAAAACTACACTTGAGAGTTTACCCCACATGAATAGGCATAAACGTAAATAAAAAAAAAAAAAAAGCCTATTTTTTATTCTGCACATCA
Source organism: Agapornis roseicollis (assembly GCA_002631895.1). Lineage (NCBI taxonomy): Eukaryota > Metazoa > Chordata > Aves > Psittaciformes > Psittacidae > Agapornis > Agapornis roseicollis. The sequence continues at coordinate 54,919 of NDXB01009652.1, forward strand.
GTAGCTCTGCACATCTAATACAATGATGCATTATTGAAGTGCTTTGTTTAAGTCTCGGGTGAGTACTGGTTTTTACTACAGTGGTTGCAGACTTCCAGCTGAGATGCAGCCAAAATATAGGCAAGTTATTCAGATTTGGTTTATTCCCAGAATATGTAAGATGGCGCTTTGGTTTTGAATTTATTTGATGGTGGCTTTTGGCATCAGGGCACTTGTTTAAGCCAATTTACTATCTTCTATTTGTTTTCCATTTGAGATGTTACGATACTGAAAGCCAGGATACAGATTTACAGAGAGAAACATGCTTCTGTGACCAAGCCAGTGGTTCTCACAGGGATCACAATGGACTGAGTTTATTATCAGACAGAAGTCTACCAGGCAGATCCTTGAAATAAAAGTAGTAGAGCTGAATTGAAGTTAGGTGGCAGCTAGAGCTCCACTCAGCTTCCTAGGCACAGGACAAAGACCCACTCAGCTTCAAGTTCTGCCAAGAAAAATGACAGAGGAGCTTGCCAAGGACTAGCTGCAACTGTTTTTTTAATTATAAAACTATTTTCCTAGGTGTCTGTCCAGCCTCTGTGCTAGCCATTCAACATGAAATATTGAGGCATGGTGTAACTTGAAACAAAAGACAGCACCTTACTGTACAGTTAGTGTTTTGAACAGTCTGAGAGACACTGTTTGAACATTGCAGTGTGGGGAGCAGATGGGAATCAACCCAAAAATGCAGGACAGTGGGTGGAAATCACATACCTATTTTGAAAATGAGTGTACTGCCTGCATACAGTGACTTTCCTCATTCATTTTTAGCACTTTCAAAAACATGATTTGAGTTGTTGTTCCTCAGTTGTGTATTTAGAAAATCCTTTACTATCAGTATATTTTCGTTAGCATTATGATGCCTAGTAGCTCTAAATTCATGCAGGTCCATAGAATACAACTTACATGAACAGAAGTGCCATCCAGGCTACAGAAAACATTACTTAGTTTAACAATAAGATTCAGGACAGTTGTATTACAACCCTGAGTCAACATCATTGCAAAACTGCCCAACACCATCAACTTCCTAAGAGGATTTTTTCCTCTACTGTGCCTAGGAGCTTTACTTGGAGTTGGTTTCGCTTTCTGACTGTTTTTTTATTTCCTTATCTCTCTTCTACATTCTTGGGAGAGCAAGATACCTCAAAGAAATTACATTCTGAAACTTCCAAGGGTAGTTTGCAAACTTCAGGCTGAAGGAAGACAAGGAAAAAAGGTATTTATAAACCATCAGAATAGATTTTCAACCTAAGTTACTCTGTTTGACAGGAAACTAGGTATTTTAGTGTGATTTTTCAGTTCAGCTGCATCCAGAGACATGGATTATACAAAACGGCAACCTCAAGAAGATAACAGTTTATGAGGAAAAGTGATAGTAGGAGTTTGGAATCTTACAAGTAAAGAAAAACAATGCTATTGTATTTATTCACCCTCAAGCTCTAAACCGTCTGAGTTTTTGGCCTTTTCAGGCTGTGCTGCAATCTCTAGCAGCAGCACTTGAATAGAGCAGCTGAAGGCTGATAGACCCATCAATTTAAAATACTAAATGTTCTTAAGAGGTTTTGGAATCTTCTGGAGATTTTGTTTTGTTGGTTTTCTTTAACAGCATGCACATTTCACAACCATTGCATTTTTACCTACTACCCACTAAATGCATCACAGCTCTATCTCCTTCCTCTTTCCAATACATAGAAACAAATATTAAAAACAAAAAGATTAGTAAAACCAAGTAACAGGTGGGATTTTTTGAGAGGATGAGTTCATGTCTAGTGTGGAAATTAGAGAGGGAAATTAGAGACCACCTCTTCCCAGTCCCTCACAGTTGTAACACTAAGGAAACATTACAGTAAAATGTGGCTGCTAATTCTAGGATGGGAGGCAGCTGACATGCACAGAAACTACCTGGTGATAGCTCCTCAGGCAACCCTGCAACCTTGGCATATTCATCTAGTAACAGGCTGGTGATTTGAAGAGCCCCCTCTTTGTTCTCAGTTTTGCCATAAAATGAGAGTGCTGTGGTTGGATGACCCCTTCAGGCAATTCCAGTGAGTCCTTTCAGTGCTCTACTTCATCTCCCAAACTGATCTTGCTCCTGGCCACAGATTCCTGCCTCCTCCTCTGTGCAATGTAGGACATTTTCATGGTCCTACAGTGAGCTGGTTATAGTGAACTAAAATGGCCTAAAAACATGCACCTTTTCCTTACAGACCAGAAAAGTAAGAGTGGTATGTGGGAGAGGAAGGCAATGCTCAGCCACAAATGAAGCAGTAGAGGATGCATAGGAAAGCTGACATCCCCAATTAAATCAGATCTCATTGTCAACCTAAACAGCTTGGCCACTTGAGGATCTGTTAAATGGACACTACCATCATTCTCACCACAAATGAGGAGTTTTATTTACTTATAATTTGAAAACATTTGGTGATCCTTTAAAAAAAGTTATTGGACCTGAAGAAAATATAAGGCTCAGACACTCAAAATTAGGGAACTACTGTTTGGACGGATGCAGTCTCAACTTGCAGGTAAGAGGGATGGAGATAAAGAAAAAACACTTCTACACATCCTTTCTTTCTGCCAGTATCCACAGCAAATCCATCCCTGAGCAAGAAGACTCTGTATTTAAGTAATTAAATGGACTTCAAAATAAATACATCATGCATTGCAAGTCCTACCGCTTGTAGCAGAAAAGAACTAAGTAGTCAGCATTTTGAGTACTACTTCAGTGTCTAATGATGGATTTATGATTCTGTCTATAAATCTGGAAATACCAAATGATAAGGCAAAGACGTCCAACATAAGGCTGTTCCTTATATGTCTGTCTGGCAGAAGAGTAACCAGACTTCTTGATGTGTCAGATATAAAGCCTCTTTTGACAAAGATCTGAATTTTGCTCTAGTCAGGATTACATGCTTAAACCTTCATTATACATAATGGAAGACTGAAGCATGAAAAAGATCACTTTTATGTCTTCAAGTTAAACTTTCATATGTTGCAAATTATTTTAATGAACAGAGAAAAGAAGAGAATGCAGTGGCATGTGGCAAGCTCCTACAGGTTATCCAACTGTTGAATAAAAAGTTTAACATTTGAGGACTATCATCACCATCCCTCTAATCTCAACCATCCACACTGTCAGGGTATTACACTTTTCAAATAGAAGAACAGAGAATTTCTAACTAACATTTAAGAAGCCATAAATTCTCCATTTATTGAACCTTAAAAGGTACATGGGACATATCATTTTGTGATTCAAACCTTCTGAATTTAAACTTGAAACCAAGCTGTCTGAACAGTATATCATAAAGACCTTGTTATAAGAGGTGCAGCTGATAATGCAACTTGATGTACTTGTATGCCATCATTCTATAAAATAAATGATCTAGAACCTGAGCAGAAAGATTTCATAAGCAACCTTGAAACAATAATGAGTGCCTATCTACAGCTATCCTGTACACACCTAAAGTTGAGGAAGTGAGGATAGACATTTAGCAAACAGCATCACCTAGATCTATGGATATCTACAGAAAGTTTGCAGATATTGATATACACTCCAGAACACCCATTGTACTCATAATTCTTGCAAGAATTGGACTTAATGCTCTGTCCATGTAATCTCCTTCTCACTGATGGTTTCATCTTCTGCATACTGTCAAAAACTGGAAAGATCTTACTGTAATGTGAGACGTTCAGCCCAGGTATATAAAGACACTGGATATTCTTCAACTGATGAAAGAGGGTTTCTCTAATAGAATTTTCTACACAGAGAAGAATGCTAGAAATAGATAAATAGCACCTATGTTGATTTCTTTGCTGTGAAGCTTGCATGTAAATCTGTGCTGAGAAGTCCTACAAGATTTTTTTTGTCATTTAATATAGCTTTTCTGTAAAAACAGGTTTTAAATGTCAAGTTTGTGTTTTGCCTTGGTTTTAAGTTGCTCAGTTTGCTGGATTACTGAATTAGAATGTAAATTCAGACACAGGTATTTAACACAAGTTTTGTACTTTTCCTCTCTAATTTTCCATTTCCCCTACAAACAGAAAGGAGGCAAAGGTTTACAGGTTTAACGCAGTTTCTGGTACCTAGTTCCACCTTCTGCCTGGGGTCCCTCCCACTTATGCATGCCATATGCATAATGAATTTACGACAGGTACAGACATACAAGGAGTTTACAATAAGACATATTTTTCCATGGCGCATGGACTCCTGACATTATCACCTCATCAGTACAATTATAATTCTCTTCTCTATCCTCATCTTGCTTGTACTTTTCTCACACAAATTCTAAGGACACAACCCTGATTGTCATTAAATAACACCAATAAGAATTTTTCATATATTTTTCATTGTGTCCACATCAGAAAGTTCTGTAAAAAGACAAAAATTCTATTTTCACAACTTGTTTTTAACATAAGTCAGTAAAAAGCTAGAGTTCTTTTCACATTTGATGTAGCTTCTGGCCAACTACTTCTAATGTAACCTGTCTGCTCTACTCTTCCTTAAGTTTTTCAACCCTTTCCTCTTTCTCGTGTAAAATACACTTGATGCTCTTCTCTGGAGTATGTTATCACTTCTGTTCATAACAACATGACTCTTTATCTCTTCCTGGATGTAAGTCCTATCACAGAGTCTTGACTACGACCAGTACAGTAAGTAACAGACAAGCTTTTTCTCAGTATTATATTTTCCTTTGTCTATTTAAGAGTTAAAAATTCTGAGATCTCTGCCTTCTAAGCCCAGAACAAACATCCTCTGTGCTTGCCTGAATTCCTGACTATGATCTCAGAGTTAAAAACGGCAAGACTAGAGCTGGATTAGTAACTCAGTCTTATAAGAACATGTGGAAGTCAAGAATGATTCTGGAGAGAGGGAGAAAGCTTCAAGAAGCAATACTGTAGCTTTTTTATCCCCCCCCCCTTTTTTTTTATTTTAATAGCAGTAATTATTATTATTGTTATTTTAAGCTTGTGTAGCCAGGACAGCAATATTGTTAAAAGAACCACCAAGGGTGATAAGCTTTCCAGAAATGGCATCAGAGGTCTCATGGCTTTCTACCTGGAAAAAGGAATAATCTAAAATAGACATAGAATTTGTACAGACAGGAAACATTTAGGGTTGCCACTGACTTATGTGTGGCGGATTCTCACACTTCAACAATATTATATGCCTTTTCTTCTGAAAAGTAATAGCTTTCCTCTGGGACATATGAAAAGCTTCCATTCATATAAGTATTGATCCTCAAGCACTGTAAATTAATGCAAAAAGCCTCTTGAAAGAAGAAAAAGTGCTAAAAATTTCTTCTAGTCATTACGTAGGTACTAAGCTTGTCAAAGCATAACTAGCTATGCCTATTAAAAGCAGCAACTTACCCCCAGTGTTAATCTGTTCATAAATCAATTGCTCGTGTGCATTCAGATCACCATCTGTTCTTCAAAATTAATGTTTTCATTCTTATTACACCAGACAGTCCTGCAGAGTTGACACCACCATGAAAGAGCAACCTAAGCTCTTTCTCTTTGTCTACCAAAAGGATTATTCATCAAATTTCCAATCAGCTCATTTTTATAAGCTATTTTCAGGATTCTCTGAGTATTACCAAATATGCAATTCAACATGATATACTGCTGGTATTAGCAACAAGACATATGAAGAGAAGAATATATCCTATCATAGATGGAGCCTGTAAGGGTGGTATTTTTGTTTGCTTTTTGTTACAAGACTTTAGCAGAATGGTTGCACTGCATAAGGCATACATGGGAGACAAACAGGAGCACACTGCCACTGTCCAAGTCATTTCTTCAAGGAGAAGCTTATTTTTCCAGTCCAATTGTCCTATCAGCTATGACAGCAGCAGAACTCGTATGAGAAACCAAACATTTTCTCTGCACGGGCCTTGGCTTCCACTGTCCTGAAGAATTAAACACTCTTCATCATCTCAGGCAAGTGACAGAGGTTTCTGCTAATCAAGCAAATAACAAATACAAAAACAAACAAACATAAAAAACAAACAAAAACAAACAAACAAACAAACAAAAAAAAAAACACCAACCACAAAAACCCCAAAACCAGCGAAAGGCAATTCACTATATGTAAAACTTGCTGACTTCCTGCAGGAACCTCTAGCAGCCTATTTGCTTTCAAGAGAAGGGAAAGTGGATTTAGATACTCCTTTTACTCCTTTCTTTCTTTCTTTTTTTTTTTTTTTTAATTTGACATAACCCAGACATGCTTTTGCTTCT
>NDXB01009652.1:61238-87898 GCA_002631895.1 Agapornis roseicollis
TTTTTTTTTTTTTTTTAATGTGACACATACCAGACATGGTCTGACTGCTCTGGAGCCTATGTTGCAGAATTTGTCTTTGTCTTCCTCTTCTGGAAACATTAGGGAAAACAAATTCCAGCAGGAATAGGGACTCAATCAGTATCCCCATGGTTATCATAATAGTGCATAAACATCAGAATCAGTAATTACAGTATTTATAAACTTCCACATAGTAATTACACTGTCTGTTCAACAGGCATTTTAAAACGATGTCTAAACCAGACAGGTGAGATAAAGGGTATCTCAACATGCCTTAATTAACACAAACATCTGCTACTCCAGTCCCATGATATTAGCAAGTCTGGTGCACAGTCAGTGTAGAAGTCCATGCTACTACAGCTAATACTGTCACCAATCCAGGCACTAGACAGATTAATGCATCCCCAGTATGCCACATAGGTGCACAACCATTATGGTGCTTCTAGCAGGATCTACGCTGAACTGTAACAGTATGAAAGCAGCACCATTCAAATCCATTCATCTGTCAGTCTTCCAAACCAGACATAAACTGTGAGATATGAAGAGTTACAAAACTTCAGCTATGTCACGTGAGTGTCAGCATAACAACCACTACAAACACTAGCCTGTGGCTGCAGAAACATCCACCCAACATCACCATTCACAATACTTTTCCAAGTTTCACTACCACTTTACTAGAAAAGCATCTCAGAGCTTGAATTAAGTATATGCAAAATGAGAAAACCCAAAGAGTCTTCTGAATTCTACTGCTTACAAAACTCAGTTAAGCTATAGAAGAGACAGGTACAAATCCATGCTGTGAATTAGATAACAAATAAAACCAGAAGCCAGAATCTTGCACAAAAATGCAGCATGCTAGCTGCTAGACTATTAACTCTGTTTCACTTTCCAGTTCTCACTTTCTTCTATATGTCTCACTTCACACAGACAATCAAAAACGTTTATCAGGGATATGACAAACTATCTCTGCATGAGACAGAAAATTAGGTAAGCTCTTCCAGTAGTCTAATGTAGTATATATTTCACTGGCCATCTCTACCCTGTTTTATCTCAGAATAATGGGCATTTCTGTGACTGAGACTGATACAGTGCAGTCTTCCAATTTACCTTCATTATATTTTATTTTAGTTAAATTTTGCTTTTTGGTTGTGATGGCCCTGAAGTTAGTTCCAATTTAGATGTATTTAACACTTCAAAAAAAAATGGGGATGATAGATTTCTGCCACATCCTGCCCTGCCGAAAAAGAGCAGGTAAGCTTATCAGCTGTACTAAGCCTTTTACACATGAGAAAATCAACAGTGGTTTCCTTACAGGCACAATCTGGGAATCACTTGATTCAGATGCTCTTTGTTTCAGTTTTCAATTTTCTACTTCTGGTACTAAAGATACTTAATTTAAGTACTCCATTTCACTGGCTGCAACAGTCTTACATCTTTTGAGATAAGAGAGTGATAGTTCTGGGCTGTGTGATCCCAGATGCAATGTACAACATGCTTCCCTGACTGCAGATTTAGGACTTGTAAATAACTTCAGACAGTCCCTGAGCTTTGCTCAGTTCTCAGCAAACTCCGTTTCAGCCAGGAAACTTGAGTGACTACACCCAGGATCCGCACAGCCATTTACAGATCTTTGTAAAGATGTGCATCTGGAGAGTCTCGACCACCTGTTCTGTAAGAATTTTGGCTCAAAATTATGCATCTCAGCCTGGTAAACACAGCATTAGCCTTTCTCCTTCAGTCTGCTCATCATACGTTTAATACTGTCTCCAACACACTCTGAGTCTTCTCCGCCATAGTGATTGGACAGGTTTTGTCTCTCACCTTTTTTGATGTGGGCTGGCTTCCAGAGATAATTTAGTTTTCTGACCATTTTGTGGTCATTTTTAACAAGCTGCTTTTCATGCAATGTAACCAGCCAGCGCAGCTGTTCATGAAGAAACTACTGGCTTTAATCCTCTTTTCTCCCCAGATTTTATCTTCCAGAACTCCATTTCCTGGCCTACATTGACTAAAGCTCTTTCACCTCCTTGACTCTGATTGACTACATAAACCAGATTCAATTTGTGTATTTTTTGGAAAACGTTACCTCCAGCTTTCTGGTACTTTTCCTTCAGCTGGCTATTTAGAAGCAGTAGGGAGTTTATGCATGGCTGGTTCTCCCAGCAAGAGCTTCAAGATGCTTTCTTTCTGTTCTGTTCTGCACTGTACATACACCTGCTGTTCTGGAAAAGTCTGGTAAATATTACTTCTTCTTCACAGATAGAAACAAATAATACATTTTTACTTACTTCTTGCAGTAAACAATGAACTTTTCCTTCTCCGATCTCCCTGACTCAATCTGCAAGGTGCATTCTCCCTAGCATGACTGTTCTCAGGCTAAAAGATGCGTTTTCCTTCCCAATGCACAAGGGTGATTGGCAGACAGGCCTTCCATAGTACCAGTCTGTCCATGAGTTTTGTATGTCGCATCCACTCTAAAATGTATTTACAGTGCCTCAGTCTGATTGGATTGAGAGTGATTAATTCTTTTCCACTCTGACTTGTTATTCTTCTCTGCAGCCTGCAAGTCTCAGTGAGAACGACCCTTCTAGAAACCAGGTTTCCATCACATTACCCATTATTTGATCACAGATGTTAATGCAGTTCTCACAAATTTGGTGACAAAGACACAATTATTTCCTCAACATTTACCTGAGTAGATTTAGTATTCTTTATTCTCTTATGTTAATGTGCACTTACATTAAAATGCAACTGCACAATGAATAACTTCATACATTTTTCTATATAATTTTACAGAAATAAGAATTACTTTTTTTTCCTCTCCAATTAAAAATGAAAGCAGTTCTTCCTTTTTGTGTGACATGGCTGGGTGTGAAGCAGAAAAATCAATGAAACTACAAATTCTAATTAAATAATATTCTTGGTTTACACAGCTAGCCTCTTTTGTAGATTATTTGGACATGATTTTTCATGCATCAGTTCCCAAGTTTCAACTTTCCTTCACAACCTCCTTTACTGGATAGCTAGAGTATTACAAAAGTGTATAATTTGAATATAACTTAAAGAGAACCATGACAGTAGTTGGTTCTTATCCAATTAATTTCTTTAAAAATAATGTTCTTTTTGCTTTCCCTATCCCTCATCAGGTCCAACTACATGTGCGCTTTGGATTTCCTCCTCCCAACCAGGCCTACTCTGCCTTAGTCAGCTGTCCATGCTTCCACAACTTGAATACTTCATTTTTGTGTTTGAATTTAGTTAGTAGCTCCTTATGTATCTATGCGGCCTCCTGATGCCTTTGCTTCATTTCTTGTTTGTCAGTATGGGCCATACTATGTTAAGAAAAAAAAGTAATCTGATAGAGGATTTTGTCTATATACACATTAGGATGTGAAAATCTCCACTCAGATTTTATTTGTCAATGCATATGCAGGGTTTTGTTAACTACAACTCATTCAGGTTTATTTTCTCATGCTGAGTAGCATAATATTCTACAAGTAACACTACTGACAGCGATGTGAGAAAAGACTCTGGAATCATGCCTAGAACGATCCTTGTAAATATATGATGGCATTTTTTTGATGTTTTATGAACTTACAGCATTATTGTTTCTTCAGACCTGTCCTGGTATATTATTAAAGCTTCATTAATAAAACCTAGCATAATTAAAGTAAGAAAAAACGCCACTGCTAAAGTTTTGGGTTTGGTTTGTTTTGTTGGTTTTTTTTTTGTGGCTTTGACAGCATAAAGCTTAATTCAGATTTTTTTCCCTCTTTTTTTTTTGTTAATTGCCAAGGTATTCATACAAAACATAAAAAACTCTATTGGAGTTACAAAAATAACCATGCATCTAGGAGCCAAAAAGTTTCACTGAAAGCTTTCCTATCATTGATGGAAATTAAAATGTGTGTAAAAATCTGCACATTCATGCAGTTCCACTTTCCACAAAGTCTCTCTTCTCACTAGATCTTGGTTTCACCTCAAGTAACAGGGTGAAGAAAAAGAAGTACAGACAGTTTGACCTGTCCTCATTTCAGCTTCATGAGGTGAGCATAAGGAGACATAGAACCATTGCCGAGAACCATCAAAATATCTAGGCAAAGACTTAAAGGTTATAGGCCTAGAGCTACAACCCTTGTAAACAGGATTTCCACTGACATATATCTTAAAAGTAATGACATACACAAATTCTGGTCAGCTACTGTATTTACCTTCTAGTGTGGCTTCAGAATAAGTGCCTTCTTTCATCATATTTAAATGTAAGTAAAAAAACCCTATATTAAGTGCAGGTACCAAACACAGCATTTAACTCAAAATGTTCAATTTAAAAACTCTTAAAGTCATAAAAATGTAAGGTGATGTCAAAATTCTGGAAAATCATACTCACCTTAGGTTTCATTTAGAGACTAAAGAATTCAGAAACTGAATCACATACAACAAAAGTGGTCAATGCCACAATGAAGTTGTTAACTATATATACAACTGCAAGTATAAATACTAATCTCTAATCAAACTCCTTTTCTATTAATCTATTTGTTTTCTTTGAACCACATTGTTGTCATCATTTGTATCAAGCTAAATTACCAAGAGTATCTCAAGATAAATGAATAGGCCCAAGTAAAGACTCTACAGTTTCTCATTTCCCATAACTTTGTAATGATCTATTCCTTTTTCTTTTGGTATTTGCCAGGCACCAAACGAAATGTGAAATCCAGAAGTACTGTCTAAAGAAGACAGGTTACTTCTATAATAGACAGCAATGAAGCCTTGCTTAGGAATGCACAATAATGGTCAAACAGTCTTCAACTTTATACTGCTATTTCAGCTTAGAAGCTATGACAAAAAAAGTTTAAGATACATTTTGCACACAATATATTCACAATAGAAGCCTGCTGCACATGGGTGACAGAGAAAAATAATCCCTATTGTCAAATTACATACAGATGCCTAACTCAAGAAAAGGGTTTATGCTTCCCTGTGCTCTCAGCATTCCTCCTCAGTGGGATTACATAGCCCAGAATCCAGACGTCAGCAAAACCTCTTCTTGAGTATTTAGTTAGCCCTGTGCACTTGACAGAAAGCCTAACCACCTAATCTCAGACTCCAAGTTCCATTCTGAGGTAGTCACCTAGAAATACTGCGAAGGAGCAGGTAGGTCTAGACCCCACAGACCAAGAATAATTCCCAAATGCTCAATATATTGAATTGCCCTCTAAAGGCCATAATCTTACCCATAAAGCAACCAAGAGAAAGAATGTAGTAGTTTATGACATCAGTTTTCAGTTTGCCTGTGTAATGGACAATAGAGACAACCTATTTTACTGGAATATGTGGATCACATGGCCTGGCACATCAGTCCAACAAGAGTATAAAGCTCTAGTAGGCAACAGTGCTCAGTGTACCTTAATGCCATCAAGCTATCAAGGGGCAAAGCCCATTTGTATTTCTGGAGAACATGGGGATCCTGACAGCTGACTGCACTGTCAGCAAAAGCACCTCATTGTGCCTGGCCAAGAGGCTCCATGCATGCCAGGAGAAGGTATTTCAAGGGCTTTTGGTATAGCTGCGTTGAAGATGGAGTAAATTAAGCAGCTGTCTACCTTGCCTGTCACTTATTCTTCAAATAAATCCAAAATTGCAGATAAAGCAAAAATTTTATACAGAAATCTTGTATATATGTCTAACAGCAGATATCTCAAAATGCATCTAGTTTTCAATTTTAATAAATACATTTATTTCCATAGTTTGACATGGTTTAGATAAACCTATCAGAAGAAAACTTAAAACAAGTTTAGTCCTCTAAAGTAGAATGCTACTCATCACTTTCCCTAGGTTATAACAACAATTGTCTATGTTTCTCACCCCCAGCACTGCTGCTTTGTTTCCTTGAATATTTCAGAATCCTGTTTTTCCTTAATCACAGTAGCAAAAACACTAGTCTCCTGACCTTGCAAAAATTTCCACCTCTTCCTTAGGGAAGAAGGAAGCAAAATTTTTTGCCTTATGGAAACAGCCAGTTCTTCCCACAGTTCAGCAGTTGGGTGTATCCTTTAAGAGCACTGTGTCACAGGCTCCTTAGAGCTCAGTTTTGAGATATATATCTGTCATGATTTAAGCCCAGCCAGCACTAAGCACCATGCAGCCTCTTGCCTGTTCCTCTACATGCCCCTGGCAGGAAATCAGGATAGTGTCTTAAATTTTTATGTGGCAAGCGGACATAAGACTGCTCCACCATCTTCTCTTACTCTCAGTTTAAATGTTGGGGGTTTTAATTTCATGGTCAACATGCAATGGCAGTGGACACTATGAACCACACAGTGCCAGTACTAATGACTGCTAACATACACATGTAAGCTAAACTCACCTCCTGTATGCAGAATTACCCAGAAGCATCTAAGTCCATTAGCCCAGCAGAACTGCTAAATGAATTTCTACAGCACTAGAAAACACAATCTTCTCTGTGACTGAAGATACACCCTTAAGCCTACTCTTCAAATATGCATGGTGTACAAACTGGGGTTGAACTCGAATTAGTTGTTATGGGCCAGAACAGCCAATGAAGTTCTGTATCAGAGCCCATAAGCAAAAATTGATAATCATGTTTGCAGATTCTATATTACAGAAATAATCTCTTTCAAAGCATAATGCATATTCCATCTCTTTACTAAATTGCTCAGCCTTGCAGAATCTAGATGTCAAAAAGCTAAAACCCTTCATCAGCAACTGCTTGTAAGAATGAAGACAATCTGCCTTCGGTCTATATATTAGTATTTTCTGTTTTCATTTTCTGCACAACCTGATAACATTCCTGAACTTTCTCAGTATAAAGGCTACATACAGACAGACTGATTCTCAAAGGAGAGCCTGTGTCACTCCACAAGTATTGTACTGCTGTCACAAAATATTGCTGTAGTCCAGAATTAGCTGAAGCATGCCACAGTCGTGTACAGTCCAGATACTTAGAAAGCAGCAGCCTGATTTCTTTTCAAACAGATGCTGCTTGGTGATTACTCTTACGCAGCTGAATCAGTAAATTCATGTTTGTAAAAAAGTAAGCATGAGCACCACCTTCTTAGGAAAAAACATTTCCACAATTACTTGTAGTGCATATAATGCAATCTTGTTGACCACCAAACATTCTCGCAAAAATTATCAGAAAGGGCTAAATTATACCACTATAAAATCCACATCAGCTGTTTCCTGAACATCTGCTGTAAAATGTATGAACATACCTTTTGAGATCACCTCTATTTCTCATGAGAACAAATGTACTTATATAATCAGGTGATCTAGGCTTCCCTTTTATATTAGAAACAAAACACAAAAGTTTAATACCTCAAGAAAAGAGAAGCTTTATTCCACTGGAAGTGAAAAATTTTAGTACCTATTTTTCCTCTTTACTGTGAAACCAGAAAAAAAAAATATTGCAAATACAGAAGAAATGCAGCCTAACAAGCAGAGGTACAAAAGGAAAAATAGGAATAAACAAGCTAAGCTTCTCTAGCTAAATGGATGTGTTCAGACTCATTTGTCTAGAAATGCATTTGCACTTATATTTCAGTACTGGCACAAAACAATGACAGATAAGGCAAATAAATGAAAAATGACATCTCTGCCTGGCTTTCTTTTTCTTCTCTTTTCCTCCATCTCCCAAAATACTAATGCATACTGATAAGCCAAAGCAGCAGCAAAGCCCTGTGAATTTGTCAATATTCTTCTGCTTCACTTAAACTCCTAAGTTTACGTGACAAATTTCAGCTGTACTGAAGAGTAGGCAATTACATATTTTGGAAACTAAAACCTTCCAATTATGTAGAAGCCAAGTGTAAATGAGTAACAGAGATGAATATGAGTCATAAATCCAATTGGCTGCCACATATGCCCTCTGTAGCTGTATAATGGTGGTCTGTATATGAACTCAGAACCTAACACACACAAAAACCTCAAACAAATAGAAACGTGTTTAAACCTATAGGGGTGAAAAATCCCATGCATAGCAATAATATTCAGAATGAAGGGTGAATCAGTATTTGGCCAAATATGACCACAGATGGTTTCAGAACAGCAGCCATCTTCTATGTTAGAATGCACGTGAATCTACAAACACCAGCTGTTTCAGTGGTGCTTTTTTTCAAAGAGAAATGAAGCACTGCCTGCTGGTAACTGATTTCCCCAAAAATACACTGTAAAGTGAAGACCAGGATTTGTGTGATCTAACATGTTTCATATGGCATGAGGAAGCCCCTTTCAGCTGCATGCAAAAGAGGTTATTTAGGTATGGACTAAAGCAGCCACCAAGTCCACCTCTACTTGCCACAAAGGACTTCCTCTGGCTTCACAAATACCTCTTAACTCTTCTTTAAATTCCCAGTTGTCTAATGTAATTATTTGTGGTGTTGTTATACAGTAAAATCCAATAGTCTGCCATCAGAAAGGTATAAACAAGAGAAAGAGGTACTGTATAGAACTGAACTGGCACTGTGATAAGCAGATTGTCCTGGGTTCCTTAAACCATGATACAGATGTACTGTGCTTTGCCTTTTATCTTTTATTTTTTTTAAACTCTGTTCTCAGCACCACCTTATACAAAAGCAAACAGTTCAAATGCCTCCTTAAGTTTTGCTTACCCCTAGCAGCCAGGCAGAAGTTTGCACCTGCTCTATCACCTTTTGTTCACTCTGCAACTTGCTCACCTCAGTCTTCTTTGGGAAAGTTGTATGACCACTAGTTGCTCCCTTCACTTCCAAGTTTTCAAGGAACATGGAACAGCATCAAAGGTAACACTAACTTATCTACCCGGCTTATCTATTTTCCACTCACAAATCCTAGATAAAAATGTGAAGGGCACAAACAGAAATCACGTTTTGGTGGTTCCTTTTACATAAAGAAGAGGGAAAACCATCTGTAATAAGAGTGAGGTAAATAAACAGTATTGCTCTCTAAGTATAAATGGGAAGTCATCAGAGGGAGTTTCACTTTTTTGCTTGGTACCACATACACCTTAGGGACCCAAAGAGAATGTTAAATCTCAGTCTGCTTTTCATTTTTATATTGCCAACCTACAACTGTTACAAATTGACATCCTTAGGTTGGTTTCCTTATGCCTTCAAGTATGAAATCAGAGAAAGATTTTCTTGCTCTCCTCTGCACAGGTAGCTTCACCCCAAAATAAAATGATAAATCATTAGGGTTTTTTTCCTGTATTTCACAAATCAGACATCTATTCCATAAATAGTGACTGTAAGTAACATACATCACAAAAAATAAATATAATGAAATACAGTGAAGGAACGTTTTAGAAAAAGCATTATGCTGCCTTTTGAGGGGTTCTGTTTATTTGGCAACTCAACAAATTAAGGAAATTAAAAGATTAAATATTAGCTTCTTACATTTTTCTCTGAAGTTGTTGATTATAACTGAAGGTTAAAATCAAAAAATGAGCTGAAAAGAAAGTCTGACTCATTTGCACCTCTATTCAAACATCACTTTCTCTAGACTGGGCCAAATACCACCTTAGCTAAAAAGTCAAACTAAAGCAGGAAAGTCTGTCATAAAAGACAATATGACCTCGTTTTACAATAATAACAATAATATAATAATAATAATAACAACAACAACAACCCTGGTAAGTATTTGATTCATAAAGTCGGATTTCCCCTTTGTTTAACCAAGATAAAAACAAACTATATATTCAAAGAGTATCACAATTTACTTAACTCATTATTTAGCATACAATCTAGCCATTCATGACTCATATAAAAGTGAACTATTGTATGTAACAGGTAATCCTGACACTCTCGACACACATAAACATCAGCAAGAATTCTCTTTGGTAAAAATAATTTTCCAGAGTAGCTCCTTCACCTTAAAATTCCTAGATCCAATCTTGCCTTTAATTCTTTGAATACCTCCTTAATGGGCATACCCACCTCCATGCCCATATATATATATATAACCCCAAAGACTGAAGATTCCAGAACTTAGAGTTGAATAAAATGCATGAAAAAGAACCTCCAAACTTCTCATAAAGAATGTAATTCAAATTTTGCAGTAAATGAGGGGCTAAAAATGCCTCTAAAAATGGACTTTGAGGTATGCGTAGCTCTAACTGAAAGATGTGCAGATTTAGGGTTAAATCTGAGTAAAATCTCAGGAGATTTATGTAATTACAGGAGCAGGTGGAATAGGCTAGTATTCAACCTTCTGGGCATGTTAAATAGAGATATCTGAGAATAGGCTTCATAGCATAGGCGGAAGATTCTCTGAAAAAGACAAACTCAAGCATGTGCCTTTTAAATGCCTGAATGAGTTTGCAAAGAAGTTAATCTTATGGATGAATAAAAAAAGTATACATTTTATCAGGTTTGTGAAAAGCTTATATATGCTGGCCTGTAGAGAACATTTATGGCAGTTGTGGCATACACGACATCCTTGTCTCTAAATTGGAGAGACATCAATTTGATAGCTGGAGCACTCAGTGGATAAAGAAGTGGCTGGATGGCCACACACAAAGAGTTGTGGTCAATGGCTCAGTGTCTACCTGGAGGACAGTGACGAGTGGTGTCCCTCAGGGATCGGTGTTGGGAGCAGTCTTGTTCAACACCTTTGTTGCTGACATGGACAGTGGGATTGAGTGCGCCTCAGCAAGTTTGACAATGACACCAAGCTGTGTGGTTAGGTGGATATGCTGGAGGGAAGCAATGCCATCCAGAGGGACCTTGACATGCTTGTGAGGTGGGCTGATGCCAACCTCATGAAGTTTAACCATGACAAGTGCAAGGTCCTACGCCTGGCTCGGAGTAATCCCAGGCACAGCTACAGGTTGGGCAAAGAGGAGATTGAGAGCAGTCCTGTGGAGAAGGACTTGGGGGTGGTGGTCGATGAGAACATGAACATGAGTCGGTTTCAGTGTGCGCTTGCAGCCCAGAAGTCCAACTGTATCCTGGGCTGCATCAAAAGGAGCGTGACCAGCACGTCGAAGGAGGTGATCCTGCCCCTCTACTCTGCTCTCATGAGACCTCACCTGGAGTATAGTGTGCAGTTCTGGTGTCCTCAACATAAAAAGGACATGGAGATGTTGGAACAAGTCCAGAGGAGGGCCAGGAGGATGATCAAGGGACTGGAGCATCTCCCATACGAAGACAGGCTAAGAAAGCTGGGACTGTTGAGCCTGGAGAAGAGAAGGCTGTGTGGAGACCTCATAGCAGCCTTCCAGTATCTGAAGGGGGCCTATAGGGCTGCTGGGGAGGGACTCTTCATTAGGGACTGTAGTGACAGGACAAGGGGTAACAGGTTCAAACTGAAACAGGGGAGGTTTAGATTGGATGTAAGGAAGAAATTCTTTCCTGTTAGGGTGGTGAGGCACTGGAATGGGTTGCCCAAGGAAGCTGTGAATTGCTCCATCCCTGGCAGTGTTCAGAGCCAGGTTGGAAGGGGCCTTTGGTGCATGGTTTAGTGTGGGGTGTCCCTCCTTATGGCAGGTGGGTTGGAACTAGATGATCTTAAGGTCCTTTCCCACCCTAACTGTTCTATAATTCTATACATATTTTTATAAGCCAGCACATATTAGTCTTTCACTCTTTAGAAATACATCAGCAAACATTAAAAAAAAAAAAAAAAAAAAAAAAAATAAATATTTTAAAAAAAAAAAAAAAAAAAAAAAAAAAAAAAAAAAAGAAAAAGAAAAAGACTTGAAAGACTTGAGTTTTATGGAACATTTATAATTTCCTTTCTTTCTATTAAGTTTGCCGNAAAAAGGTGAAAAATAGATACTTGTGAGAGCCATTCTCTCTCTCTCTACCTGATGGCAAAGCCCCACTATTAATCCTGACATCAGCTAGACATTGTCTTTTCCAAAAACATGTTTGAAAACAAATCTATTAATTTAAACACTACTATTTAGCTTTCTGTTTTTATATTTTAAGGAACATAGGCAAGTTTTCAGGAAATCCACATTTTATCTTGGCCAATACTTTTATGGATTATTCTACTATTACTTAAGGTGAACAGTAACAAAACTTGCAAAACAAAACCATGCAGAGTCAGTCCTTCTATGTCTGTGAGGCTCCTATTGCTGTAGCCAGAGCTATAAAATATTTGTCCTTCTACAATGACAGTCCAATGAGTGCTTCTTTCCTAATCCATAATTGCTATACACACATTGTTCCAGCAGTAAACTTTGAACAATTTGAATATTAGGCTTCACCAGCAAGAGCTTAAAAGTATTTTACTCGCTTTATTCTCTTTTTTCTACTACACAAAGGAAATTGCTGAGACACATCAAATACTGGTTTGCTACAGACACTACCATATGAAACTTGCTTACTCAAACAACATGCTACAAAGTACAGGGCACAGAACTATTACATGTAGGATGACAACTTTGATGTACCCACAATGGGCAAATAATGTCTCACTGCACAGGTCTAGCCCACATTTAGACACACTTCCTGCCTGATGCAATCTAGTAGCACTCTAACCCTCACTTACAAAGGATTAGCTTTCATTGAACTGATGGAAATGTACCCTTTTAGTACATTAATCTCTGTTCTGCATTTCTCTTGTGAGAACTTGTATTTCAAATGGCTGTCTGCCTTTGTGGGTTTTGGTGGCTTCGTTGTGTTGTTTTTTAAAGGAAGGTTATCTGTTACTGAAAACAGGTAAGCTGTTTTCCACATATACACTTGCAGAAAACAGGACACACGTTTTGCCTAAAAATGATTTCTGCAGAAGTTTATCAACAAGGAGTCATTATTTTATTTTATTCCTTACTTTACTTAATTCCCATTATTTTACTTTATTCCTTTATTCCTTAGAAGATCTTTCCTATAATAAGCCAGTGTCAGTTAATATTGCAGTGTCTGATAACATTCCAAACAAATGCTTTATTTATAAAATATCTTCTCATACATATACAGAAATTTCTAAACAAAAGATTTTCAAGATCCTTTTGCTATACCTGAATGACTCTTACTGTTCCAGTTTGTTACATGTAACATGAAGCCCTTTTCTTCATAATATCAGTGTGTGGACAAACTAATGACTTTTTCCAACAGACACTTAAGCATAACAGATGAAGAAACTTGTTTTTACAAAAATAACTGAAGCGCATCAATGGTCAAGATTAAGTTTTAAGCATTCTGCTTATTTTCTAGATAGAAAAGTGCTACAAGAAAGACTAAAAAAAAAAAAAAGACATTTAAAGCATCAATGTAAAAATCAAACAGTTATAAAAGTCTAAGTGAAACTGTAGAAAAGTAGTATGCAAATTGCAACAATCATCTTTGCTTCTATGCTGGAAGTATTTGCTGTTCATGAAAAAGTCAGAAATTTTCCCTTTCCTTCAGATACGCAATTGCAAAGCTAAAGCTTGATCACTTTTCAAAAATAAATAAATAAGTAATAAAATAGGTTGTCTTGTTTCTAGACCTTTTGTATTGTTATTGTGCTACAGTGAAAGCATCTTACAGCTAGCAGTTCACCATGTGCTTTTCTTTCCAGAGGTGAAAACAGCTTTGCAGTTTGCAAAACATCTGCATTCTTTTACAAAGGCTGATTCATGCAAAGAAATCAAAGTCAGCATCATAAGTAGAAGAATTAAACTGGGGTTTTTACATTATTATGACAACAACTGTGTGGGGAAAAATAATGCTAAAAGTTCTTCTGTCTTACATGAAGTGTCAAAATGTTCAGTCCCTCCACACACAAAAAAATATATCTGACTAGCACATAGTGCATTAACGAGTTAAACCACAGTACGCTTTACTTCTCCTGTAAAATTCCATCATTCTCCTTTGCAAGGATTTAATATAACTTTTACTTTGTTTCTCACTTTTGTTTCTACCTCCCACAACCATAATTGAGTTTCAAGTCTGAAAGATCTGGAGCTTTAAAATACTGTAATTTTTAATTGCTATCTTGGTTAACTTTATATCCTCTAATCTTATTCAAAATATTTCTTTCACCACATGTGAATGAGAGAAACTTCACATGCCCTAAAGTTTCAGAAATCAAAGTTTGCTTCAATTATACCTGAGGTAACCCTACACAAGATGTAGGGATGACTCTGATTTCAACTCGCATTCCGTCATTCCAACAAAACTTGTCTGGAAGGTCTGCAAACCTCAGTGAATCATTGGGTTAACGCACTGCTGGCTCTAGGTGGGTTTCAGACTGGTAGCTGGCAAATGTGAGTTCCGAGTTTCCACAGGAATGGTTACCATCTCTTTCATTACCAGAGTTTTCTCACTTTCACCATCATGAGACGGAGACTCTCTTCGTGTCTTAACATTTCCCAACAAAGGCTGAAAAAAGTTGTGCATCTTTTTGACTAAAGACCTGTAAGAAGTTTTCAGGCAAGTAACTTCCAGTAAAAACAGCAGCACTCACCTCTGATCTTTGCCTGGGGTATCTGGGAAGAGGATGGTGGAGCTAAATGACTTCTTGAGAACATCCCCAAGCCTACTTTTATGACTGTAAGATCAGTGACCAATTTCATACTTTCACACCAGATTAAAAGGCAACCTGAGTGTGTTGTGTAATGAGTTTCGGAGTCCTAAATAACACACCTTACATCCTGAATTACTTGCATCAAAAAAAAAAAAGGCTTCAGCCATCTCACAGCTAATTTGGAGCTGCCATAACTGCCACATCCTGGCATACCCAAGGAAACACATCTTTTGGAGAAGGGATGCCCTGGGGCAATCTCATAGAACCAGAGGGAAACAGAGGGGACAAAGAGGAAGATAAGATCTGTGAAGGACAAATATGAAGAAGTTACAATGGTAGGTTTGAAAATAAAGGGAAAAAACTTGAATACTTGGGGAGTAGGTAGGGGTTATAAAGATATGCAGGTGAAAAGGAAAAAAAAATACCTACTTGGGCTTTGATGTAGAAGCATAAACTCACTAAAGAGCTATAGAAAGAGTTTCAAAAATACAAAGGCAAAACACTGGTGCTACAGCACTGGAGACTGAGTAAGAAACTTTAAACAGTCTTCTCAAGTTGACACGTGGTAAAGGGTTCTGCACATTCGTAAGACCAAAACCTAGCAACCTAGTATCAACATCAACAGTACGATTTCTGACCTCATTTTGTATTTTTGGCAGACTGAGGTGGGAGGGCATTTGTTCGAGTTAGCACAATTATAAATCCCTATAATCTACAGATTTCTCCCTCATTAGTGAATTCAGCCTACTGATACTTATGCTAATAGAGGGCAGCTGCGAACTTCAATCTATGATTCAGCAGAATAAACTGCAACAATATCACTAGAGACCTCCGGGAGCAGCATCACACTAAAGAGTCTTCAAGACTAAATTATTTGCCAGGATATTGAGTATGTTACATAAGGCAAAAGTGGGCAGTCTGAATTCTGGATATAAAAAATGGTTGGTGCTTCACAGCCTTAAGCAATAGCAACAAAACTGAATATTTATCAATATGCAATTTTGGTTAGTTATAAGACAACTTCAGATCCTATTTCTAGTAGTCTCAGAGAGCAAAGGAAGTCTGCAAACCTAATTAAAGCACACACAAGGTATTCTACAAATCAAAAAGACAGCTTCAATCTGAATGCTTTTTACTTTTCCATATTCAACTGTACAGCATTACTTAATGAAATAATAGGCACAGTCCTGAATCTAAAGCTAGTTAATTTTAAATTGCATAAATGAAAAGACTATGAAAAAACATGCATTTCTATTACATTGCGATTTTATATTTCCATACCTTAGAAAGTCATCTAACTTAATTACATTTACTAAAACTACTCTTAAAGACAAGAACAGAAGAATGCTGAAGGTCAGAAATTATAAGGTTAAAAATAATGAAGCAGAAAACCAACAAACCCTAAGCAAGTAACTCCACTCAGAATACTGAGAAAGGATGATGTTGCTGATATACGGAAGTCAGGTGAAGTTCAGGATAAAATAAATTCATCAGGGATTCTCACTTACCTTTCCATGAAGCCTAACTGCCTCTAAAATGCTTTGTTTCATCTTCCAAGCTCTAAACAAGTCTTAAACTATAGATAGCTGTCTTATTTACAAAACAGAGATTTTGATACCTGTGTTTACACTGTATTTCTTTCTTGAAAATTTGCTGTTTCATTTGCTTAGTTTAACTTCTGTAAGTATGAAAGATTTTTTTATGTATAATTATTTTTAAAATATATTTTTTCTATAATAATAAATTCTGAATACAGAAGCTGCACAATAGTAAGTGGAAACATTTTTATAAGAGAACATGACCCTCCTTTCCAGCCTCCATTTTTATAGATTTACTCTAACAAAATCACAGCAGAGTAACATAACATCAGATCTGTATGGCCTGGGACAAAGGCTAATCTGGAATTAAAATGGATAATATGACTTATATAATAAGAAGCTGCAAAGAGGACAAAACCAGATGCATACTTATCTGTAGTTATGAAGCTTATAAATATCTTGATTATCTTTAAAACATCTGCTTACCTACATCATGTAGAGGAACTATGAGAACAAACATGAAACATACCTGTATTAGAGAGAGATCCTCAAGCTGCAATCTGAAGAGGTAGTTTCTGGAATAAAAAAAAGTAGATAAAAATGAATTGTTACTAGTGCTTAAATACAAAAAAAGTTACTAGTGTTTAAATAAAAACACAATGAATATAGAAGACATAAAAAAATTAAAAAGTGACTGGTAGTCAGGACTCAACTCTTTCAGGTCTGTCTTAACATACAGCCTTTTGGGCTAGGGACTTAGGCAATTTCTAAAACAGATTTTCACCTTGAAAGACTGTCTGGATATAAATAAACTAGATATTTATACTGCACACATGTACGTCTGAGCTGTTGCTCCAGTCTTCCTTTAGAATCATTGGGAATTAAAACTCAGTGCTTTGGCAGATTTGTGTGACCAGTGTTAGATGTCTAAACGAGCATAAGAAGACAGGGAAATTAAAGCCATCTATTTCTCTCCATGATGATGGAAACCTTATGCAATTAGCTGAATCACAGATGGGTAAAGTTTGAAGCAAAGGAACTCAGTATGATGGAATGTCTGTAGAAATCACAGTTTTCACAATTCTGATTGAAGTCCTGTCATACCTGGTCTGATTTTTTTCTATGTACAGCAGGAGCTGAATACAAGCCAAGTATATTTTTCAAAAGCCCATACTTTTATTGCAAAAGGCTTTCTCACTCTAGATTTTCTCTACAGCAGTATTGTTGTGCCTTCAGAACCTGGGAGGAGTACAGGCAAACCATGAATGAGATGTGATACAAAGGCATTGCTTGAAACCTGGGGAAGCAATGGTCAGGACCATAGTTCTCTATCAATTTCTTTAAATGAGCCTGCAGGGTGGGAAACAAAAATCAACTCTGTCTAAAAAAATAAAACTAATTCAGAACATGTATCTCGGAAACATAATCACTATCATGGCCAGTTGCATGGGATGCAACTACATGAATTTATTTATTGATTCTCATACATAAATGTTTTACTTAAATTGTGGATGTACAGGAATTAGGTTACTAGTTCTTCCTGGGAATACTGCTAAAGAGAGTTACTCAAAATACAAGAGGCAGGCTATTAAGGGCAAGAAATCATAAGAAAGTAAAATAAAGACAGACTATTTGTTATTAGCACAGATAAATCATCACAAAGAAAGAACTAATACTTGCTTTTGAGTCATGAAGAGACCTGAAATGGGCAAAGAAAACAGTATTTTGCAGGACAAAGCTTACACAAAGCTTCACCAACAAGCTACCTGCAAGTTGACATGACTTTCACTGAACATCAGAAGTGATGTACACAGTATAACGTATTTGTACTCTGTAAGGAGAAAAAAAAATACCTTCCTATCTGCAAAAGGTCCTTCCTCAGGAGGGAACACAAATAGTCTGCTCCTCAACTCACTGCATATAAGGTTCCATCAACCATCCTCAATTGTGCTTTTTTCATTCCAGATATCAAAAGAAACCTACAACTTTTTTTCCACTTACAGAAGTAGAACAATCTTTTCCTTACAGAGAAACTGAACTGCATCCTCAGCAGGTATAAACTGCTTTCTTAAGTTAGTGGTATCAGACTCACAGAAGTGGCACATAAATGCCCATTACACTCTACAAATAAATGCAGTCTCTGATGCAGAATAAATGAGCAGATACTGTGGTCTCACACTTCTAGTTTTAAGTCAGTACTTACAACAGTGTCTGTTCATGTTAATCTCATCTTGAGATATCTACTGAAGATTTATCACTGATGTAGTATTTCAAACCACGTCTTTTTATGGTCTCTCACCCTTACATAATTTCAGCCTATTAAAAAAAAAGCTATTGTCCCAAACTGTAAAAATACCAAATTAATAAATATTTAAACACAGTGTCGACCTAAACAAAAACAGAGGCTGAAAGTTTTGTGAGTTTATTTCCTTGAATCCTATGCAATAGAGCATAGCACTTCTACCCATTAATATATCCACTGTGGAATTAGAAATATTGACCCTTTAAGTGTTAAGGAGACTAAAATACCTATATTCATGTAAATGAGCCAAGAGCAAGAGCTGATTATTGAACTTTTTTCAACTTCCTGTGGCTACCAATAACCAATTAAAATATTATTTTTAAATAAGCCAGCAGAAACAAAATGGACTAAGAAGAAAAGCAATGTGGAAAACACAGCAAAACATTACACCTTAGCAACACAGAGGTAAACTAGGCAAATGCACAGCACAGGGTGACTCTGACTACATAAATAATGCTGGGATAAGTGGCAAACTACCCCAGAGAGCAACCAGAGCTATTCCTACCTGCATATGCTCACTTCAGTGAAACTTGCAGACCTACATTTAGCTTTACAAATTCAATAGTTTAACATTCTAAGGCATGAATCTTTAATATGCAAGAACTATGAAAGGACATACATGAGAAAAATAAATAAATTAACAAAACCCATGCATGACAGTAAAAAAATACCAAACCCCTCCACCACCACTACCCCACCCCCTGGAAATATGATATTAGTAAATCTGGCAGTCCAAAGAAAAAAATCACTGCCAATTTTCATAACATGCACTTATCAAGTGAACAACCTGACTATTTATATTCCATTATGCTGCTCACGAGACAGGCAACAATATATTTTTTAATATGTTATTCAGATAATGCCTTGGGCTGCCATTTTTCAACCTCTATTTAGCTTTATTCTAGTGCATTTATGCCTTAAGGCATACAAAGGATACGAAATAAGAATGACCAAATACTTTCTGAAGCATAGATACAGACCTCTTAGCACATAAGCCTGTCTCTTGTCCACATATGGTGGTAATAAAAGCACGAAAAATATAGCTTTACATGCTGGAATTAAACTGATTTGACACTGGCAGTAATTGGTAAATTTGTTTCCATTTGGTGCTTAATGAAAGAGGAAAGCAAATATGTTACACAAATTTGCAAACAGAAGGATGCTAATGAGAAGAAAACACAACTAACTCTGAGAAAGAGCAGCATCCTATACTCCTTCTGATAGCCAGCAGGCAATATGCATTGTGATTTATATTCACAGCACTGAACAACTTTTCTAGCTGAACTATGGTAACTAAAACTTGTTAATTAACAGCATGCTCAAACCAATGGCAAAGACTTCCACTGGTATCAGTGAGAACTGAATGAAGAACCACAAAAAGCATGCTCCAGTGACCTCCGTGAAAACAATGTATTTTGATCTATTGCATTGAATACATTCACTATGACTACAGATGAATGTATAAAACTAACCTTCTGTATGTTACTAAATATGTTGATGACAAAAATCAGTTGAAAACTCATACATATTCAAAAGTACAGCATGTTATAAATGGTTGTTAAATCCAGCACTTTACCCCTTTTTTTTTTGTGAAATGGCAAACTGTAACACAACACCAATAAATACTGTTGCATTAAACACAGATCTTAAAGGACTTTAAGGTGGCACATAAAAATTAGGAAAATGTGCTATAAAATAAGCTTTTGAAAACCCATAATATAGCAAACAAAAATCCCCACCCCAAACCCTTATATGCATCTGCAACTGAAAGCCTGAATTAATAAATAGGGGCTGCAGCAAACTCAAAAACTCAAGGAATGACCAGACATCCTCCCAAATCTCCTGGAAATAAACCAGTAAGATTCCTTCCTGTGCACTTTTTCAAGAAATTATTGCACATTAAAGAAGAAAATCTTAATCAACTTATTGGAAGAAAAAAAAATATTAAGACTGAAAATGAAAAGTACAAGCCCTGTAAGAATTAACTATTAAGCAAAAGGTCATGATTTCATGCTCAAGATGGGAAAGTTCTGGGCATAAAAGCCAATTCTAGTTCTGCAGTAAACCCAGCAATTTAGAATAAAATAATAAAAATAAAAATAAAAGAATAGGAGGAAAAGATATAATCAATATGAATAAAAAATTCATCTGGTTACATTAAGACACAATAGAGAAAATATGTGAAAAAGCTAAGGATAATACATTGGAAATAAAAGAAACATAAAAGAAACCTAATCAAAGTGGTCTAGTTGAACTATTATATGAAAATGGTCAAATCACAATAATGAAAAGAAATTTTTTTGTCTGCATTTTGCAGAAAATAGAAGTCTCAGCAAATAAGAAGAATGAAATAAAGTTTCCTGATAAATGTAAGAATGTGAAAACAGCATGTACCCACAGATAAATATTTTCAGACCAGCAGCTTATGTCAATTCAATCTAAAAGATAAGGTTGTTGGTCTTATTATTACTATTTTTAAGCAACCTCTAAAATTACAGGTGTTGTTGAGGAAGTAAAGACTAACCATGTTAATAAAATGTGCAAAATGGCAAAAAAGGAAGACTCAGGTGACCACAGACTGACCAGTGAGACACTGAGCTTCACAAACAGAAGAACAACACTGTAAGAGCCAATTATGAAAGAATTCCATTATAAATTAAATTAATCCACTCAAAGGTCCTGTAAAATCTGATTTCCTTCTCTGATGGCTGCTCTTCAGGATTAGCAAATGTTACTACATTCACTTCCCCGTGGTTTCACTTGCAGCCTCAGCAATGACTAGAGATCTTCAGATGCAGCACTTCTGTACACATGGCAGTGGGGAGAAGGTAAGGAACTGTCCTGGGTTCAGCAGTTGCAGTCAGTTTTTCTTCTCTTTAGGAGCTGTGTTTTGACTTAACGCGGGAACAAGGCTGATAAGGCCGATGTTTTTGGTTGTTGCTGAGCAATGTTTGCCCTGACCAAGGACTTTGTGAGCCTCATGCTCTGCCGGGGAGGAGGGGAAGCCAAGAGGAAGGAAGGACAGGACTATACTGACAGAACCAAACTGACCAAAGAGGTATTCCATACCATAGCACGTCATGCTCAGGATGTAACTGGGGGTGATTCCAGAAGGCCTAGTTCTCTCGGGGTGGTTGGAAGAGGTGGTCGGTCAACACTTGGTTGGTGGGGTGTTGTGAGTTATCTGTCAGTGGTTGATGGGATGCTGTATTCTTTTCCTTTATCATTATTATTATTGGTGGTAGCAGCAGTGATTTGTGTTATACCTTAGTTACTAAACTGTTCTTATCTCAACCTGTGGAAGTTGCATTCTTTTGATTCTCCCCCCATCTCTCTGGAAGCAGGGGAGGGCAAGAAGGGGGGGTTGAGTGAGTGAACGAGCTGCGTGGTTGGTTGGGTTTAAACCACGACAGGAACCTACAGTAGTCAAAGTTTAGA
Source organism: Agapornis roseicollis (assembly GCA_002631895.1). Taxonomy (NCBI): domain Eukaryota; kingdom Metazoa; phylum Chordata; class Aves; order Psittaciformes; family Psittacidae; genus Agapornis; species Agapornis roseicollis. Next base: position 82,983 of record NDXB01009652.1, read on the forward strand.
CATCTTTTTTTTTATATTATTTTATTAAGAAAAGACACTGCAGCAACCAAACAATAAATAACTATGTAAGTGATCACATTCATGCTAACGATACTTCAAGGAAGGAGATACTAAACTTGATGGCCCATATTTTCAAAGACAGCCTTCAATTTCCCCCCTATGATCATACTGCAGTCCTCCACTAGATCAATTAATTTTCCAGCACAGTTATTTCCTTCAGTGGAAGCTCACTGTACATGGCAGCAGGCTGCATACCAAGGAATGCACATGATGTCAACAAATGACTATATATAGTCAACTCTATGAAACTTAATCTTGTTCCCATCAAAATTTGAGATGTGAAGGTCACATGTACAGTATGCATCATGGCACCGTTATGTTTTCTGATTGTATTCTTGGAATGAGGGCAGAGACCCACATCTACCTCCTACATGAGCAGCCCCCTCACAGGAGGATTGCAGCCATTTAAGCTAAGCACATCCACAGCACTGCACCAGCTACTAAGAAGAAGAAAAATGACTGCTACTGCTGAAGCCAGGACAAAAGTGCTGTAGCAACTCATGCAAGGCACCTATGTATCAGAGGCAGGGGAGAGTCCTTCACAGACCTGACTGCTGCTCCAGGTGGTACCTCTCTAGCACTTTTATAATCTGGTTATCAGCCTATGGCCAGCTGGTAGCTCCCTGCCCTGCATTTCAGCACTGTAATGGCACACACAGTGGACAAGTTCAGAAAGGACCAAACTGACAGTGATATAGGACAGAAACCATATGCTTGGACTAAAATTCACCGCAGAAGAAAGGAACAGATAACTGAAATGAGAACAGAGCCTAAACAGGAACCTAGAGAAGGCATAAATTGCCGTATTCTGTAGCAGGACATGTACTACTGCTACCACAGATATAGTGTGTATATATTATGTCATTACTTCAATTAAAGACAGGTACCCTCAGAACACCATTCATCTGATGTAATTTCTAAAGATGGCTTACACTGAAATAGCAGTATTCTCTGCCAAATCAGTTCCATTTACCTCTGCCATTTTCTTTCCATCTTATCCTGAGACAACTCAAGAGCTCCTCTGATGATGTGTCATGTTAGTTCCACTAATTAAAATGGCAAGACATTATATTAGCACAGGAGGAATTTTTGTGGCATTAGTGAATTCACTAGTGTTACTCTGCAACCAGACTATTAGCAGAGATGCTGCAAAGCAGGACAAAATTGAATAGTAGAACAAGGCATGAGCAGGAAAGCTACAACGCCTTAGCTTTTAAATGTATTTAGGAAGCCATTAGCAAGGTAGGAAAAAAGAAGCAATAGGGAGAAACACCTTCCTCTTCCTGCAGCAGTAGGATGATAATTTCTCTTAGATTTAATATTAAACCATACCTTAGATTAGACCAGATCAATTCGTGAAAGGACTGACATTGATTACCCAGAACCAAGTGTTAAATGAACAATAAACCCAGATGGATGTTCAAAGAAGAAAGCACTAATTCCTGGTGCCTGTATATTCTTCCAATATGTTGGCACTCAGAGCATCTCATTAACAGTAAACTCTGAAATTCTCCTGCTGAGAGCAGACAACAGCAAGAACCAAACCTGTACAGTTATTTTTTCTGTTATTAGAGATTCTAAACCCACTGATAATGAATCCTCTAATTTGCCTTTCTGTTATTATGGCAAGTAGTGGTAATGGTTCAAATTAACATTCCCAAACACACATCTAATTAAGTAAAAAGCCATACTGTTACACAGTCTCTTCATCAGTGAGGCAAGGACTGACTGAGGCAATAAGTCATCTCAAAACAAACTTAATTAACTTACAGGAGAAAGTCACTGTTATTAGAAGGCTCCATATAAAGAATAATGTAAGATTTTTCTAAATATATATAATCCAAGTTAAAAAAAAAAAAAGTTAAAAAAAAAAGTTTATAAAAAAAAAGAAGTTGAATAGAACTGAGGGACATTTCTGATAAACAACTGTATTATTTTTAAAGTATAGCTGAACTAGCCCAACTTGAATTTTTCAAATATGAATTTCCGTATCTTAAGAATGAACTCCAGCTAGGCTCCTAGCAGTTCATAATTTCAAGCATAAGAGACTTGAAAAGAGGAAGATTACTTCATTTTTCCCTTAAGTAAGCAATATTCTTCTGACAGAATTCCTCTTGCATGGTTTAACTAAAACTGATTAAAAAACAAAAAAAATGAGTCACAAAAAGAAAAAAAAAGAGAGAAAAAAAGAAGGGATTAGAAAATATTACTAATTCTTTTGAACCTCAAGATTTTTTTGCCCTAACCTACTGTGTTTGAGACATGCTTCCAGTAGACTTTCATTTTACTAAAATGGCTGGAACAGTTTTAACAAGTTTTGAATTATAGGAACTAGAGCAGGTAAGTGTTTGGTGCATTGTCAGGGAACAAGGAGGAAAAAAAGGTAATTTGCCAGGGCAATTCAGACACCACTGCATCCTTTGCTTGAGCTGGTCTTGTTCCCCCTCAACTGACTTTTACAACAGAGAAAAAAAGAAACATATGGCAAGCAAGCACTACCACATAGGGAAAGAAGGCAAGGTTGTTCTTGGGGAAATCCATCTATCTCCATGCTCACTGGCATTCTGAAATACAGAAATCATTATTGTATTTGATTAGATGCTAAGTCAGTCCACTAAATACCACACAGAGAAATATTCGTCTGAATATTTTATCAGGATTTATCAGAATAAGATAAACAAGCAGTCTCATTTCCTTGAGCTTACAGGGGAGCTAATGTCCTCAGAGTAATCCTTCACTGATGCCACTTAATTATAAAAGTAAATTCTGCTCTGCCATATGTGTTTTTTTGAAGAAAACAACTGAATTCCCTAGAAGGTTTCAGATTACAAGAGAACTCATTTATTTTTATCTGCCAGGTCATAAGTGATGTTGAGAACAATGCCTGGGGCAAATTTCAAAGATACAGTTTCATGGGAACATGTATTGGATGATTAAAGTGAAGGTGTGTGCCAGTAGTGGAACAGTAACATTGACAGATCAGTGCAGAATGTACAAAGAAACTGAAATAAGGCTAGGAGACTCTGAATTAACCAACTCAAGACCTATAGAAGAACCAGACATCTTGCAGAACAAAACAGAACACCAACCAGAGACTTCTACAAGGACTGGGGGGTGGGGGCAAGGAGCCTGTGTGCAGGTAAAATTGAAAAAAAATCTATTTTTGCACAGCAGACAGAATACCTGTAGACATCAGAAAACCACCTTTATTTTCCAAACCTCAGAGGTGAGACTAACCTTAGCAATACAGGACTAGTAACTACCTTCTCAGTCATTGCCTGCTATAGCAAATACTACTGAATAATGCCCCCTTCATATATTTAGAGATCTTTATCTCAAAAAGTATTTCTGTTCCTATGCTGTTCACACTGGTAAAATCTGACAAAACTGATTGTTTCTTGACTAATTTACCCACGACTAACTTAAACTCATTTGGTTTTCTGCCAACACTACTGCAGTTTATACAGCTATTTCCTTCCTTAGATGTACCTGCTGATGGATTTATGGGCAGGCTGTGTGCACACACTCAGCCTTTGTTTTTCTGCACTATAATTCCAACCCTCTTCATTTGCCTTTTAGCAGCCCTTCCCTACATCTCTTTTTAATTTCGGTTAACATCAATAAACAGAATAATACGCACTACATAGTTTAAAGTGTCCCCAAAGACCTTAAGCAGTGATATCAATAGTTCTCTGTCACTACACAAGACACCTTTTGAGACATCATGAAATCATATTTTTATGTAGCTGTATGACATTGGCAGGCCTCAACAGGAATCCAGACTGAAACCCATCTGGGATCTTTGCTAACTTGCTTATTAAGACAAACAAGCCATAAACCTCTCTAGAGGCTTTAGAATTTCAAAAATTAAGAGAATCATCTGCAGTAACTATCAGTGATGGAAAAGAGATTTAAGAATTTCCAATAGTGTCAAATTTTCACTCTATTATTTTAAGAAAAAAACCAAACAAACAAACAACATCAGTGCAGCCAGTTGAGACCTGAAAGGCTACAAACACCCTATCCGTAAATGAGCAGAAAACTCAATATCATATTCACAGTGGAAGGATTCATTCTACAAAGAAACAGGGACTACACGCAAAAGGTGCATAATCAGTAAGATCAACATTTGTGTTTTGGGACTATAACACCCTGACAATTGGTTGTTAGTCTTGGAATCTATGACTGCATGACATAACATGACTTTTGCCATATAGTCTGACACAATACTTCAAGAAGAGAAAAATGTGTACTGAAAAGGACATACTAATACCAACAATATGTACAATCAGAAAAACCTACTGGCAAGCACAGTCATTCTGAAGTGAGGTCTCCATGGCCAAACATTGTGGAAAACCTTAAAAATTAGTAAGGAAAATGCAGAATAAGGAAAGGAGAAATCCAATAAATTCTATAAACAAGTAACAACCAGCTGGAAAACAAAGATTTCTGTTGTGATGTTAAAAACATTGAACATTTTTAATTTTGCAATGTTAGCCAGAACAAAAGACATGAAGCTCTGAAGTAGCATTAACTTATAGAGAAACCAAATGAATCCTATTGTTTTCACTTTATTGAGTTTTTTGCAAAAGGGAGAATTGGCACCTGGCATTTTTTCATAGTCATTGACTATTCAGAAAAAGCTTATCCCATTGTTATTCAAAAGCCTTCATCAAAAGTACAACTTTAAATGAGCATCTTTGATGGGTCAGGAACTGGCTGAATGTTTGGGCCCAGAGAGTGATGGTGAATGGTGTTGCATCCATCTTGGCAGCTGGTCACCAGTGGTGTCCCTCAGGGGTCTGTGCTGGGACTGGTTTTGTTCAACATTTTTATTGATGACATGGATGAGGGTA
>NDXB01009654.1:0-55357 GCA_002631895.1 Agapornis roseicollis
AACACAGCTACTAAAGAGAAGAAAAACTGACTGCAACTGCTGAACCCAGGACACCCTGCAAGCAGCAGTGCCCAGTTTTGCCAGAAGAGATTTATGTACACTTAAGTAGCTCTCTCTGTCATCTCACACTCAATATCATAGAATCATAGAATGGTTTGGGTTGGAAGGGCCCTTAAAGCTCATCCAGTTCCAGCCCCCTGCCACAGGCAGGGACACCTTCCACTAGACCAGGGTGTTCTAAGCACTGCCAGGGATGGGGCAGCCACAGCCTCTCTGGGCACCCTGTGCCAGTGCCTCATCAGCCTCACAGGAAAGAATTTCTTTCTTATATCTAACCTAAATCTCCATATCATCTGCCTTTCTGTGGGCACCGTAACACTTGCTCCTCCATAATCCATACCCAATTTGCACAGCTGGGTGTGCGCGTAGCTGGTAGGAGGTAGTTTGAGGGTATGGATCCACACATGGAGAACTCAAGACTCTGCAGTCCTTATCCCCAAAAACATTGAAAACCAGGGTACTTGTTCATAACAGCACACTCACTGCAGCAAGTGGACTGCATTATAGGCCAAAGGTTTGCTTCTAACAGATTTCAAACACAAAGCAACCATTCCAAGGTCAAGCTCACCAAAAGCAGATATTGCAGCAGTAATACACATGCTGGAAAGTTAAAGAAACAACTGGATATAAATGTAGAGAAAATCTATCATGACTACTGTTAATTCTCTATCAATAATCCTACACTCCAAGCAAAATATAAGCAGCATATGTCAATCATGCTCAGAGAAACAGAAATCACCAATATATTTTTCCAGCCCTTTTCTATACTGCATGAGTAGCGGCTTGGTTTTTATTGAGGCAAACATACAGTGCAGTGCTCTATGCCATGCAATATGCTATATCACTCAGAGGGCACAGTGTTGATTTTATTGATTCCGTTTTCACACTACTGTAACCCCATTAATGTCAGCAGAGCAATTGGAAATTGCAAAGGGATTCTCGACTGATAGCCTCTGATATTTCTAATTTTCCAATGTAGACAGCTACCTTTATTTCTGGTTTTTCATTTGACTTTTCCTTTCTAATAAACCCACTGCTATGGGACACCTACTCAGTGGTCTGCTATTAAAAAAGGGACAGAATTCAGCCCATTAGAGTTATTTATTAGTAGCATTAGGATTTTACAACGTGATAGCATAATCTGTCCTTTGTCTGAAGTAAACACTCTTAAAGAAAAGTCCACAGGGAGAGCAAAACTGAAGCATTTTTTAAAGTGGTGAATACTAATCAGATATATAGCTGGAGGAAAAAATAATGTTATAACAGGAAGACAGAGCAAGCAGACCAAGCGTCAGGAATGGTACCAAGGAATCAAAATATGACAGTGGCACATACTCTGGAGAGGAAGGTGGGGGAGAAATCAAGGACAAACTGAAAGGAGGAAAACATGATTATCTCCAATAGGAGATGGAGAGGAAAATGAGGACAGAAGGGTGAGCATTTGAATACTTGCACTAAAATCAGCACACTGAGAAAGGCAAGCCAGGGGTTTCACAGGTGGAGGCTCCAGGTTCTGTTACAGTCCATGAAGAGACTACCAGGAGTAAAAACTACCATTCAGGTTGTAATGCTTCATCTGTTGGAGGATACCTAGTGTCTTCATCACCACACCTCTGCTTGAACAGGTCCATTTGTTCCTGTAACCTTCTAGATCTTCAGTTTATGGTTTTTCTATGTCTGTACTGCTTTTGGTACCATCAGGTTCTTGCCCACAGAAATGTTAACTAAACTCAGGGCTTCAAGACAAATACTTGCTAATAGTGCAGCCAGGCACTAATTGAGCACAAAAGAAGAACTGCAGCATAAAATGCACAATAACACTACCTATCTGGATTATGTGAGATAATAGTCTCATAAATTGTGACTGTGGTAAAAGTGATCAACACTGGCTTCTTCTTAATAGGCCTTTTACAAGGTCAGTCATAGAGGATTAGCAAAAAAATAGGCTCTACAGCCTCTACTTGTTTAGGAGCCATTTAGTATATTGTATGGCAGATTTTGCAATGTCAAGGAAAAACAAACAAACAAAAAGCCATACTGTACACATAGAAAAGTTAAGAAATCTTCTCATTTCTTCCTACTTGTATTTTATTAAGTTATGATGACGGAGGTAAAGGTATTTGTACTGAGCCCAGGGATTGTTTCTTTTCTCATTAACACCTAAATAAATTAGGAATAACTCATCTGAGAACAACTGAAGTGAAGCACTGATTGTCTCTGGAGCTGTGAAAATGGAAGCACCACTTGGAAGGGTCTGTATATCCTGTGCTAGCTCCACGGAGTGGACATAGATACAAGACTGAAGCTCATACAAACTTACTTCTTGGAGGGAAGGTGTGGAAATTCATCTCCTAGAGTTGCATCTTGCTATATATTCATCCTATCTTTCCTAAATAGATAACTGAAAGAGTCCCTTTCCAGAGATGCCTGCCTGCCTGCCTGTGGCTAGCTTAGATGCAATGCTTAAAGTTTAGATGCTTGTCCTAGATGTGAGGAGTCCCACTTACTCAGTAAATCACAGTGCTATTTGCAGCTGGTTAAAAAGCAAGCAAGAACACTGACAATCAGTTCAGGTGCATAGATGGGCTGATTTTCTACTAACAGAGGTGGGGGGAGAGGAACAGCTCTGAGGACAATAAGCAGCAAAACAGAAGTTTCCAAATTGTTAATAAAATTATTATAGAAATTATAACATATGATAAGTGATTATTTAGGCTTCTAATGAATTAGTTAATACTGATCATCAGATCTGGACAGGCACTAAGAACAGAGAAGCTGTAAAAGGAGACACAAGAAAGATTTGCTTTGCACCAGCATAGAGCTTTCACATTTCACAAGCTTACCATTAATTTTCTAACTTTGAATCTTTCACTAAGAATTAGTTCTTTTACAGCAGTTTCTAAGATTCAGTAGCTCTGATTAATTTGTAAGCATTTTTCCCTTCCTTTCAGTCCATACATAGGCAACAGACAGCACAGTAAGCATGCTGCTAATCAATCTCATCCTCCAACGACATCAATCTTGGATTTGTAGCAATCCATTTTTAGCTAACCTAAATCACTGCTTCAATAACAGAGCCAGAAGATAAATACATGAGGAGTGAGGTGGTATAGAAGACTTCCTCCTAGACCTGAGGGAAATCCAGACCAAATGCCCAGTAAGACAGAATACCAGATAGAAAAAAGCTTGCTAGTAACAAATAAACAAAGAACAACCCAAGAAAAATGTCTTTGGGTAATAAAAGCAAATTATCATATTGCCCCAGTTTCAAAGAAGAGAGAATGTCACTTGAGACAATTTTCCATTGAGCACAATCCTATTAAAATCAATGACAACTATTACTGAAGGAGAATCAAACTGTGTTTCCTAAATGGGAGCATGCATAAGATAACCAGTGGCTAGCTCCAGGCATGAGTTGGGCATCAAAGTTAATTGCTTCATTCAGGATCACGGGCTTCTTACACAGTCTGAAGAAGAAACCTCACTCTGCATGGAAGGGTGTTTAGAGCACCTAAATTTGGAACCTACATCTGTCCAGCAAATATGTAAGGGAATTCAAAGCCCTGAATTAAATCTAAACATTAGAGCACCAAAGTTAAGACAGTGTAAGTACTGTCAAGATATACACAGACCCAGTGCCACTGCCCCTAGAGTGAAAAGTGTAACTGCTGTGGATGTTCTACTTTCACAGTCTTGCCTATTCCTATCCAATCAGGAGATTATAAATTTCACATAGTACAGTAGGAATTAAATGTCCCCCTGTTAAGAAGGACTAATACAGTGATTCGTAATTTTTAATAGGAATGAAACATTTTCAGCGGCAGTTAGCACCCAATTTAAGTACATTACGGAACTGTCTTGCTCTTTACAGCTGTATAAACAAGCCAATAGCAATGATGAATAACTGCATAGGAGTAGGTACATTAAGCCTATATAGTCAAGTGCCTTCTGAGTTGCTGCTCTTGTATGTGTTTACCATAAACAGAAAAGTCAAGAGAAGAGCCTCTGGGAGAAACAAAAAATGGGGAAGTGCAGTGCCAGAGAATGCTTACTATGCTTCATCAGTGTGTGTCTAACACAGAATCAAAGACATATCCAGTACAACCGAAGAACAGAGCAAGAAGGGAGAACCTGAAGGCATTCCTTGGAACAGTATGCAAAGCAAAGTTAATTACTGTGAGTTTCAATAGTAGAAAGAAAGAGTATTTCAAAGCCTAACAAACTACACTGGATGCTACCTGTGGGGTGTTAGGAGATGCAAATACCGAACAAAGCATCAAGAGTGAGGATTCTGAATTACCAAACCAAAATAACAGAATAGGAACACTTAATTAAATTAAGCAAGTGGAATAAGTGCAGGGAAAGAATTGGAGGGTATGGAAAGCAAAGGAGGAAAGAACTAAAAAAAGTTGTTAGCTAGCAAGATGAAAGCCAGATAGAGAGCTAGAAGTTAAAAAATAACATCACAGAAACTGTATCTATGGCAACATTGAAGTAGAAATTAGTAGACATTTTTTCTGCATTTGAAGTCTGAAGGTTGAAAGAAAATCAAGCCAAGTTGCCAGCTATTTTTCTGTGGTCTGCATTATAGAAAACATGTCAAGAGGCAGAAAAGAGGCTATCAATCAGGTCAGAAGAAGTGAAACAGAACATCCTTCTTGCCTTCCTAATGAGTGTCACATTTCGGTCCTTGTTTTCTAAACACAAGATGCTAATAAATTATTTTTTGCTCCCTAAGAAACAGACATCTGGCTGGATTTGGGGGGAATCAATTTGATTTAAAAGAATGTAGGGTTTGTATGAAATTATGTCAATTATTTAAAAAAAAAAACAAACTCAAATTTAACTAATGTGAAGAATATACCCATCTGTTTTCCTTGTTTGCCTTTTCTCACAAAATAAATATCAGAATCAAACATTTTTATTTGTACACTGTCAAATTTGGGCTTTATATACATTCCCAAAACTTGTTAGCTACATGTACATAATTACTAACATCATTTGTAATCACTTATAAAATGCTACGATATTTTCCACTAGAGCTTGGTTTCTCTAATGTACTGGGTAGCTCATATTCCTGGTTTTCTCTAAGCAGTTATCACTCCTATTTAAAAAGCAAAGCTTGATTTTTCATTGCTTTGTCCTCTGTTCAGTCATTTATACATGAGCAAGTGGGTGTGAAGTGCTGGCAGATGTGTCAGGCTATGTTACACTGCTTCTAATAACTACACCAGGAGAAAGGCCCTGGATACTTAACCTCACCACTTCTGGTTTACCAATTAGACAGTAATGCTCAAGACTTATTTATTGGCCTGTTTAACCAAAGGAACAGACTTGGAAGCTGGCTGTCAAGCATGTATGACTCTGCTAAATAGGCAGCTGTAAATAGCTATGAAAATCAAAAGGTTTTTTATTGAAAAATGGGGCCACAACTAACATTTTATTCTAAAATATTTTTACCAGCAGGTCGAAGGAGGTGATCCTGCCCCTCTACTCTGCTAACGTGAGACCTCACCTGGAGTATTGTGTGCAGTTCTGGTGTCCTTAACATATACAGGACATGGAACTGTTGGAACAAGTCCAGAGGAGGGCCATGAGGACGATCAAGGGACTGGAGAATCTCCCATATGAAAACAGGCTGAGAAAGTTGGGGCTGTTGAGGCTGGAGAAGGCTCATAGCAGCCTTCCAGTATTTGAAGGGGGCCTATAGGGATGCTGGGGAGGGACTCTTCATTAGGGATTGCAGTGACAGGACAAGGGGTAACGGCTTCAAACTTAAACAGATTGGATATAAGGAAGAAGTTCTTTACTGTTAGGGTGCTGAGGCACTGGAATGGGGTGCCCAAAGAAGTTGTGAATGCTCCATCCCTGGCAGTGTTCAAGGCCAGGCTGGACAGAGCCTTGGGTGGCATGGTTTAGTGTGAGGTGTTCCTGCTTATGGCAGGGAGGTTGGAACTAGATGATCTTAAGGTCCTTTCCAATCCTAACTATTCTATGATTCTATGCATGTTAATAGAAGAACTCTGTAATGGGATTTTCAATCTATCAGTTGGAAAAAAAAATAATCAGGTGGAACTTAAAGAGAAATGGTGCAAAATATTGGTGAACTGAAAAAGTGACAATTTGAGACAAAAAAACCCATGCATGTAGTGACAGGATAAGGGGGGATGGCTTTAAACTGAAAGAGGAGAGATTCAGATTAGGTACTAGGGAGAAGTTCTTCCCTGTGAGGGTGCTGAGGCCCTGGCACAGGGTGCCCAGAGAAGCCGTGGCTGCCCCATCCCTGCCAGTGCTCAAGGCCAGGCTGGATGGGGCCTGGAGCAACCTGCTCTAGTGGAAGGTGTCCCTGCCTATGTCAGGGGGTTGGAACTGGATGATTTTTAAGGTCCCCTCCAACCCAAACCATTCCACGAGTCTATGATTCTATGTCCCAGGCTTTAAAACTTCCAATTCATATCTTAGGCATCACTATAATTTTAATATGTTTCTGAAATAAGTTTCATAATACATCCATTTAAATTTGAAAATGAAGCACTGCCTCACTTGGAGAACATTATTCAAAGGAACAATCTGACAACCCGAAACTTCCCTGCATGATGAAGCACATATCATGTGTATACTCTGTGCATAAATTACACTCCTGGTTGCATCAGGAGATCCCACACTACATAATTCTGTGTCCACTTCAGCTAACAAACATGCATCCAATGCAGTAATGACAGTGATGCTGATTTGAGAGCTCAGGACTCAGCATTTGCAGTACAGTATTTTTATATCTGCCTATAGTACTCCTAAAAAATGTCTCAAGATGTTGCACATATACAGAAAATGTGTTAAAACATTTGAGAAACTGTTATATCAGCACTGATGCAAGAATTCCAAACACTAATGTTTCAAATTATTATATTACTGTAACTGAGGAACCTCTTTAAAAATCCTCTGTAAACTGTGAATTTTACAATTAAGAAGTCCCTAGCACTTTGAGAGCATAAACTAAAACCCAGCAGAAACATATTTTAAAGCAAGCGTGAGTATTTTGAGAGATGCTGTTGAAGAGAAGTACCATTCATCCCTTTCTGGAAGAACTTGCCATGTGCCTTGTTCTCACCACTACAAGCTCCCAGCTGTGGTAAACACACATCAGCTGATGGACACTACAGAAGATGAACTAGTGAGCCTTCACCATTCATTAAGCTGCAGACCTGGCTTCAGTGATGCAACATTCAGGTCTGGTTTAAAAGACACATCTGCACCCCTGGAGTGTGTTGCTGTATGAAGCCTATGCTGTGCTTGGCATGTATCATGCTTAGATTTGTACCCTCACATACATTTGTTCTGCTATATATGAAGTTTAGGCAACAACTGCTGCAAAGATTCACAGTACACTGAGTGGCTTAAAGTTTCTGCTCCTATTCTGAATAATTTATCAAATGCTTAGCTGTACTTTGGAGAGATCTCTTTTCACAAGCTTATATTACAGCACTGCAGGCCATACTGTGACTTCCACACACTCACACTGATGAACCATTACTCAAACAACTAGCCCTACTGTGGTAAAACTGCAGTGCAGCTATAAATACAGGGCAGTAAGCTGAAATCAGAATTCCTGATATACTTCCTAGGTATCTATCATTCTGTAACAAATATGAATGAACAATTTATCTCATTATTGTCACACAGGGGATCTCTTCCTCACTCCCATCACTTACGAAGTTAAAAATCTGCATTTTAACACATATATTGAACAATCTCCCTCTTAAAAGGGTTCAGCTCAAAAGGTGAATTCTATTGTTTCTGACTAAATGCCTTTGCTATGAGAAAGAGGCAAACGTCAGTACCTAGTCTTGGAGTTGAACTACTTCTCATCTGCAGCAGGAAACCAGTTCTTCTTCAGCCTAGCTTATGTTCAAGTGTTGTTAACTTTGAAGTGTGGGTTTTTTGTTGTTTTTTCTTAAATAAAGAATACTTCAATTTGCAAGCAAAAAGAATCCAGAAACAAACCCAAGGATGTTCTTATTCAAAACTGCAAGCACTATTTCCCTGATGCTTTTGTAAGATTAAACCCAGAATATTAAAAGAAATATTCAAGTTGACTGCAGATCACCAACATTGATGGCTCGATCCAGGATTGTAATGGTTCCTAAGGAGCTGTTCCAGCCTAACTAGTCAATAATCCCTAAACTAAGAAGGATTTACATGACTAGTTTAACAACTCTGAATAGGTTGTTATAGTCTACCAAATCACAGCTCCAGAGCATCACAACCTCAGACACAAATGGCTCTTGTGGAATACCTCCCATTATTGAAGTGTATAATTGCTATTACCAAATCAGTGTATGTAACAACATACTAGTTGATCAGTGAACTCTAAAGGTAAATATTATGTTTATCTGAATCTTTTCCATGTCCTATATATATGTGTAATTAAATTCACTAGTACAACATGTTGCTGTATTGCCTTTTCAGTAGAAAGTGACAGATCTATGGGATTTCTAAATAAAAGAAAGATAGAAACTGCTTTTCAAGGCACTGAGTCCTACACAAGCAGAAATACTAATTTTAACACATGCTTTTTCATTAAATCATTGCCAAGAGGAACTTTGGATCACTTTGGTAGAAGGATGAATTGAACCACATCAAGCTACAGCCTGCAATTCTTCAGTTACAAGAGATTTTTAACCTTAAGAGTGCTCTGCTCTTGCGATAGCAGCACAATACCAACATTTTTAATGACATCTGCACTAACTTCAGTGACAACAGTGTTTGCTTCCCATGGAAATAAACTCATCATTGTACACCGGACTCATATGAGGTTTAAGCCTTTCTCTGACCACTCAAAGCTTTTGGAAGAAATACTGATTTGCTCTGGGGTTTTGTTTGGAGTAAGTTCACCCCAACTTAATTCATAAGTGGTATGTCAGATAAAATACTCTCTTTCTGTCTCACACACGTGATAATATAAATGCCACCTCCCAACCCCTTCCCATGTGGGTTGCAGACAGAAGACTGTTCAAAAGTCAGCTAAATCAGACCAGCATCCTATTATTCACTGAGGCAATACATTGTCATTTGTGTCACAACACTAACAAGGAACAGAAAAGCTTTGCTACATTTAATACTGCCAAGTACAATCACCCAAATGACTGACAACAATCACAGATAGCTGACAATCAGTGTAATTTTCCTATTTCAACCATCTTAAAAATAGACCTTCAGCTTCAATAATGTTCATCTTGATTGGGTTTTGAACAAGTTTTGCAAAGACCATTTATCCTGGACACGTGAACATGGTACTTTTCTTAATGCTGACAGCAATCACTGCAGAATAATAATCTCCTTTTTTTAACTTTCTAGTCCAAAATGTAATTCCTAAATCAAACTATGGAATCAAGTAGTTTAAGACAATCTGCCTTCTTGTTCTTACAGATAATCCATCACAGTGCAATTTACTGCCAGAAGAACGTATTCCCTGTACATTATTTTATGTAGTTTCAGTGTTTTATCAATCTAATTTGAAGTAAACCCACATTTGAAGGAAACCCACATTGATAGGTAAGGTGAAAAGAACTAAAATCCAGTAAATATTTCTTTTTCCTTTGACTTATATTTTTTTCTACTGTTTCAAAAATCTCATGCAGAAAGATGCAGCTTTCTTAGTGTGCACTGCCAATTCTCCTACCTATAAATGAACTGGTACTACTACTACTAAAATTGTACTTAAAGAAAAAGACATCTGCATAAAGTAAAGCAGCATAAAACATGGAATCGGGCTCATAAATCAAAATTTTCACACTCAAATGATCCTCCACGTTTGTGATGTTGGTTTGGGATAGGCAGAGGCGAAATACAGAGGGGAGCCCACCAGCTGTCTTCAGCAAGTGTAATGATTACAAAATGTGGGGTTTGCTCTGGACTTCACCCTCCTTCTTCCATGTTCCTACCTCTTTCTCTGTAAAGAAGGAAAGATTGAAAATGTTGGTTCTCACATAACAACAATCCCTAAAATCGTTCTTGTCCAATTAGTTCACTCCCAGATAGCACACATGCATTTTTTGTCTCTTAAATGCTTAAAGATTCCCAATGAGATTTTGGCCAGCTTTCATTTGAGGAGTCAAGCTTAGTTAGTTTTATATTGGTTGAGACTAATGGGAAAATATGAGGAAGAGCAAAAAGGTCAAAGCAAATTGCAGAAGTGTTTCTCCTAACAGCATTATCAGAAGTGTGACCATTTAAGGACACATTAAGAGAGAGAACGAAGAGAAAGGGAACAATTTCCCTAAAGGCTAATGGAAAATGCAATACTTGCAAGAGAACATTCTCTTTCTCCTCGCAGGCTTGGCTTACTAGGGAAAGAAAATATCTTAGTAAGGCCATTGTAAGTACCTTCCAGCTTTGACCAGCACAATTTATGAAGGATGTTCCAGATGACTGCTGTCTTGTGGGATCCTAAGTCTGAAATCTTTAAAGGCCATTCCGCAGCGAATGCAAAAATAACCGGCAAGGATGAGACCTGGCAGATGACCACAAAGAGGATTTCTTCCAGCAGCTCTGTCATTTTTAACGTCTTTTTCAAAGCCAAACTCTGCCAAAGTCAAGTGGAATATACAAGCTCTAGGACGTGTGACTAAATACTCCTAAATGTCTATAGGCTGTACTTCATACTGCAAGTCAGCAATGCAGTGAGCAAGGACCTCAGCTCCTGGTCTTTACTCTGTCTAAGGCAAAATAAAGCAAGTGAAATTATCAAGAATTCCAAAAACCCCTGAGATTTTAGTGACATGGTTCAGTGGTGGCCTTGGTAGTGCTGGAGGAAGGGTCTGAGTTGATCTTGAAGTTCTTTCCCAACCGATTTGATCCTATTCCTACTGCTTATATTTCTTCATTTGCTATTAACAGTAATATGCCCACAGCAAAGATCATGACCATGGGCCACCATATTATAGCAGAGGAAAGCAAAGCAGGCATCATCAAAAAAAACATACTGACAAATCCTATCTATGGAAAATGTGATTGTCATGAAAACGCCTGACGTTCTCTATGGAAATGCTCACTTGCTACAGAAATTTCTAATGCAATTTCAGAATTTTGGAAACACCTTCTAAATCTCCTTACAAGAGTTTAGTTTGCTCCTATTAATAAAACAGTTGTTTTCTCAATGTTTTCTTCTTTTCTTGCCTGAAACACACGTGATGTGACAAAACCAGCTGGGTCTGGCTATGCTAATGATTTAAATAAAATGTGAAAGAATTCAAAGCCCTAAACAAACATAAATAATAAAAATACCAGCAAAATACCAATATTTGGACTTCTGTTCAATTTACTCCCACAAATCTCTGTTTAAGATATATATATACACATATATATATATATAAGCTTCATATTTGACTGTTTAAAAAGCTACTTTTGAGAATGAAGGTTGGACTAGATGATATTCGGAGGTCACTTCTAAGCTCAGCTATTCCACAAACTCTCAGATCATAGAATCACAGCATGGTTTGGGTGGGAAGGGACTTTAAATATTATCTAGTTCCAAACCCTTGGCCATGGGCAGGGACACCTTCCACTAGAGCAGGTTGCTCCAAGCCCCCATGTCCAGCCTAGCCTTGAACACTGCCAGAGATGGGGTGGCCACAGCTTCTCTGGGCACCCTGGGCCAGGGCCTCAGCACCCTCACAGGGAAGAATTTCTTCCTAATGTCTCACCTCAATCTCCTCTCTGTCAGGTTACAGCCATTCCCCCTTGTCTTGTTCCTACAGGCCTTTGTCAAAAGCACCTCTCCAGATTTCTTGTTGGCCCCTTTAGGCACTGGAAACTGTTCTAAGATCTCCCTTAAGCCTTCTCTTCTCCAGGCTGAACAAGTCCAGCTCTCCCAGCCTGTCTTCACAGACATATACAGGAGATGAAGGAAAAAGCTATATGCTCTCTCCTTCTAACAAAGTAGGTGCAAAGAGAAGCTACTACAAAGCATAATCTAAAGCAACAGTACTAACCTGATGGAATTCCAGATTGCAAAGACACTGTTTAAAGTCTTGTACAAGAAATATGGGTTGTAACACTGTTTTTCATAAGAATACAGCAATCAAATACCACTGTAGCTCTTCTCAGATTTTACTGTAATCAGGGTACAGTTTGTTTTGCAGCTTTCTGACTCTGCTAGCCTAGGTATCACACCAAGCTTGGAGACACAAACTGTCTATGGTTCTCCAGGACAAAGGAATATGAATGACCAAGAACAGGATGACAACAATAATGCACAGAACTGTATGACAAAAAGAATGAAAAATGAATTCTGAGAAAGCAATAGAGGGCAATACGATCATATTTGGAAAGATGAAATAAATTTTCATGTAAGATTTCTTTCATTTAATCAGAAATGCACATTGCCCTGAAACAGCTAAATCATCACTGTGACTTGTAGTATTTTGCTCTTCTTTGGATACACAGCATCAGCAATTGAAGCAGTACAAAAAAGTCTTAGACTTTGCATAATCTTGTGGTTTGCAGCTCCATAGCAATTGCAAAATCAGCACTGAGCCGTACATAACTGAACCAGACAGGTCTAAGAAAGTAGTTGGAAAAATTGGGAAAAGGACTGATTTCAGTTTGCATTTTTATTTTTCAATTTTATTATTAAGAATCCTATTCTTATGGCACCTAATACAATTGCCTTTTACCTCACGTTATATGCCTGAGGGAAACGCATATTTTCCCTTTGCACATTCCCATGTGAGACCTATATTAACTAGAAGCTGAAGCTATATGAATGAAGATCAAATTTAACTCAGGATTTGAAGCCCAACATTTGTAACTGTGCAGAAAGAATGTTAGTTCAAATTCAGCCTTTTTTAAATAATATGCTCAGATCCTTAAAGTGTATGTCACTGCAGCTTCATTCTAGCTCACCAGTCAAAGACCTATTCTCTTTCTTTACTTACCTGTATTTACCCTAAAGCAGGGGGCCACAATATCTTCTTACATCTTTAAAAGATGCCTATGCTGCCTTCCTCCTGGCTTTTAAGTCTTAAAGTACAGACAGAGAAAGATCAATAGGATATGACAACAACTTGTCAAAAGCACAATGTAAGCAAAGACAACTCCATGGCAATGATGACCTTGGAACTCATATGCTTATTTAAGTTCATTATGGATGTTTGTTAATAAGGCAAATGGCAACTCATTGTTCACAATTTTAACAGGAGTTTAAGGGAATCTCCCAGCTGGTAGAATGACAAAACAGCAACAAAAAAAGTCTAACTACAGAAAATTGTCAAAATGACAGCAGTCTCTCCATTATATTCTCTACCATGCTGTTATCAGCAAAGTTACTCTAAAGCCTGAAAAACATTATCTCTTACAGAGATGCACTGATAGTTATATTTTTACCAGCAAAGACAGAAACAAGATTGAGATTACAATTCTCTTCAGGTTTTCACATGTTTCCCCAGAAAGCACTGTTTACATTTCTGACATCAGCATAAAGATTTCCTGAGATAGAGTTGCTGCAACATTTTGAAATTAGATTTAAATAAGAAAAGCTTTTTGCCATCATGATACTGTGGAATATGGAATTGTACAAATTGTCTGGATATTATCTAGCCTCATCTTTTCCTAAGATTAAATTCAGCATGGAGGGCAAGAATGGAAATTACAGTCCTTTCACTTAATATATGCCTTAGTATGAGATTTTTGAATATTGTATTTATTAGTTAACATGTATTCCTTCATGCTTTTCATGTTTCTGCCAATTGGTTTTCCTGAAAAGGATGATGACAAAATAAGTGAATTGAACAACTCCTAATCAAGCTTCTCAATGTGTAACATGGATGTAGCATGCATCCAAATTATGAGAGGAAGGACAAGAGAGACACTTAAGTAGAAGCAGCCAAAAAGAATACTACCAAGGTCTCTCCAGCCTTTCCAGCTATCAATTGCAGCTGAAGTCTGCACTTCATTTCCTTGCTGGAAAGAGAAATATAATTACTGAATCGCTCCTTTTGCAGGCCATTTCAGGAGTGATCCAGTAGGGAAGTGAAGGGAAGTTAGAAATCAGCATCTTGGAAAAAATCCTGCCAGTCAGTTGTGTGGATGACACAGAAAATCCATTCCAGCATTTTGCTGGGTTTCTGTTTTAAGTCTTCCATTATGTCACTGATATTTTCCATCTTTACTAAGAGGATCTGACTCAGGCAGTAGTGGATTCCCTGGTACAGTTCACTGCTTGGCCAGCTAGTGGATTACATGCCAACTGGCCACTCACTGTCCTTCAGCTTTTCCCGCAGTGTCATCCAGACACTTTCCTCATTGGCACCACTGGTCACCACAATTTACACTTACAACAAAACCACACTGTCCTACAAACACACTGAGTAATGCAAAGTCTTTGTTCACTCACTGAATCATTGTCACTGTACCCCAAAGGATTTAGGGTGAACTCTGAGCATATTTTATGTAAATACAGAGGAGTTAGAGTACTGTCCTCTACAATAATTTAGAGCATTTATTCCTGTCCCAGCAGATTACAAGAAATCAAAGTTTTGAGAATATGATACAACAGGAAACAGCAGAGCTACCTGAGAAGCTCTAGCTTTTATTTCAGTCCCTTAGATAGTCTGTTGACATCACATATTCTAAGCCAGACCTCCTTTAAATAGACAGAAGTTTGGTGGTTTTCTTATTCTTTTAAAGTAGACACTGAAATTAAAATCATATCCAAAAATCTATACAGCATGCAGCACAGGTAAAGTTTGTGAAAACTGGTATGCTTGTCATTGTCATAGAATCAGACAATCATGCAATGGTTTGGGTTGGAAGGGGCCATAAAGTTCAACTAGTCCATGAGCAGGGACACCTTCCACTAGAGCAGGTTGCTCCAAGCCCCTGTGTCCAACCTGGCCTTGAGCACTGCCAGGGATGGGGCGGCCACAGCTTCTCTGGGCACCCTGGGCCAGGGCCTCAGCACCCTCACAGGAAGAATTTCTTCCTAATGTCTCATCTCAATCTCCCCTCTGTCAGGTTAAAGCCATTTCCCCTTGTTCTGTCTCTACAGGCCCTTATAAAGAGTCCCCCTCCAGATTTGTTGTTGGCCCCTTTAGGCTCTGGAAGGTTGTATTCTGTTGTATGTATGTGGTTGTATTATCTTTCTTTTTTTTTTTTTCCCCCCTGATCCACCTTAAGCCTACAACAGGGCCTCAAACCCAGGTTAACTACTTATTCAAGTTCAGAAAAGTAACATTTACTGCTTCTGTTCCACATGTACGGTATAATAGCATGAAGCCAACTATGCCACTTAGGTTTGCACAATAAAGCCCTTATTCACTGCCTAATTGTTGTGCGAGGAAATAATTACTAAGGGCACTTGGCAAAGACTGTTTAATTTGCTACAGTAGGAATGTCCCGTTTTTGTTTCAATCTAGAATGTAGCAAATTACATTTCTTTGTACTCTATTTATCTCTACAAGGAATGCAATATTGAGTCCAAATTCCAGACAAAATATTACGCCACCAAAACCCAACAGTGAGGTCTGATGGGAGTGTTTTTTACAAACAGTAAATTCACATTAAATATAAGAAAATTCAAAGACTTGCAGGAGTACAGTTCATAAATTTGAGTCAATTCAAGGATTAGCATCAGTCAGAAAACATAAAGATTGATGATGTTACTGGGTTGCAAGGGTTGGGAACGGTTAGGCAAAAAGTTAAACTGAGTATGAAACACTTTATCTTGATGTGAGCAAAATGTTACATTGACATCAGATGTTATTTTGTTATGGTGTGGGTTTTTTTTGTCTAATTAATCATTTCAATAATTTCTGTTCCATTTAATGTAAGTCACATCCTTCCTTTCCTCGTGTCCCTCCCACTTGTTCAGTTGTATCATGCCAGTAAGCATATAACTACTTTTGCACTCAGAATAAATCTAAACTATTCAGATGCTAAAAGCAAGAATGAGAAGAAGCTAAAACTAAAAACAAAACCAATGACTTCTGCAGAATGCAGACAAGCAACAAAAATACTGCTGTCATGAAAAACACTGAGCGACACTGCAGACAAACTTATGTCAGGGAAATTACACATTTCTTTCCACAGGTACATGTAAGAGACATAAATTACAGGTAGAGATATCCAGGTATACCACTAATACTGATTTCCAATGGAATCAAGTGACTTGAAAAGAGCAGAGAGGAAGGAAATAAATCAGTACATTTCACAATGACTTAATCCTTAGTAAATTCATTAATTTTTAAAAAGGAGAAGAATCGCATCCAGAATTATGAATCTCAAATGGCAATGGTGTTTCCTGAACAAATCAGTTGATGTTAGCACTTACTACACTGAGAGGCCGTCTGAAATTAACTTTTAAATGAAAAAAATAGAAGGCTGCTTTGCAAGACAACCGAACAAGATTAATTTCTCACAAGGACAGACTGTTTCCCATATTTGTTCCAATGAAGTAACAGCTTTTCTCTTGGCCATTTTAAATTTACAAGGAGCAGGATGAGATTTTCTGCTTACATATAAAGTACTGGCATTTTGATGAGGTAATGGGAAACTTAAATTTACCCAAGAGAGTGTTTGAATATTCCTTCCTCCACTTTTTTTTTTTCTTAATTAAAAATTCATGTTGCACTTAATTGCTAAGTTTGCCCGAAGTGTAATAAACAACTGAAGAAGCCATTGAGCACCAGGTAACAAATACATTACTTAGTGTGATATGACAAGAAATTACTGGCCCAATTAGAGACATAGACTCTTTGGTGTATCATAAGAAAAAAAAAAAAGATCCCTAATGAAAATAAGATGCTCTGCAAAGCCAAAACACCATCCATGTATTGTAGGCTTTGAAGTCTAAGAATGTCTCCTGGGAAAATTGAAAATAACACACTAAGCAACTTACAGATTAAAGCCATTTACTTTCTGTGACATTTTGTGGCTGTGTATTGCAAGGGTGCATTAGGAAAGAACAGCATTATCAGCTATCCAGGGAGAGAGTAGTCTGAAAATTTAGAAAAGACTGCAGGGCCTACACCTGAGTCAGAGCAATGCCAGGCACTGCTACAGGTTGGGCAAAGAGGAGACTCAGAGCAGCCCTGCAGAGAAGGACTTGGGGGTGGTGGTAGATGAGAAAATGAACATGAGCCGACTGCAGTGTGTGCTCACAGCTCAGAAAGCAACCACATCCTGAGCTGCATCAAAAGGAGCATGACCTTCTACTCTGCTCTCGTGAGACCTCACCTGGAGCATTGTGTGCAGTTCTGGTGTCCTCAACATAAAAAAGACATGGAGCTGTTGGAACAAGTCCAGAGGAGGCCACAAGGATGATCAGGGGACTGGAGCATCTCCCATATGAAAAAAGCCTGAGAAAGTTGGGGCTGTTGAGCCTGGAGAAGAGAAGGCTGCATGGGGACCTCATAGCAGCCTTCCAGTATCTGAAGGGGTCCTATAGGGATGCTGGGGAGGGGCTCTTCATTAGGGACTGTAGTGATAAGACAAGTTGTTAAACAGGGGAAGTTTAGATTGGATATAAGGAGGAAGTTCTTTACTGTTAGGGTGGTGAGGCACTGGAACAGATTGCCCAAAGAAGTTGTGAATGCTCCATCCCTGGCGGTGTTCAAGGCCAGGCTGGACAGAGCCTTTGGTGACACGGTTTAGTGTGAGGTGTCCCTGCTCATGGCAGGGGGGTTGGAACTGTAGGATCTTAAGGTCCTTTCCAACCCTAACTATTCTATGATTCTCTATATATTTCCAACATGATATTGTTACTACTGTAAGGTCTTGGTTTATAAAAACCATGGTTTTTTGGACAGGTGCCTATTTAGCCTTGCATAACACATGCACCATCACTGCTGTCCCTTTTCCACTCTGCAGAATCAAAGGGACACTCTCCTGTGATGTGCTGAGTGCATCCAACATTCAGCAAAGTCTCTGGGAGTTAAAAGCATCTGTCTCTTCCCTAAAGACATTCAGCACCTCACAGCATCAAACTCAAAGGGCAAGTGTTAAAGATCCAATAAAAAAAAAAAAAAAAAAAAAAAAAAAAAAAAAAAAAAAAAAAAAAAAAAAGAAAAGAAAAAGGGAGAAAAAAGCATCGGGCGCGGCCCGAAAGACAGGCAGCACCTCACAGCATCAAACTCAAAGGGCAAGTGTAAAAGATCCAATAAAAAAAAAAAAAAAAAAAAAAAAAAAAAAAAAAAAAAAAAAAAAAAAAGAAAAAGAAAAAAAGAAAAAAGAAAAAAGAAAGCTTACTTGAAAGGAAACTGTGGCTGGAAGTCCATGAGCTACAAATCGGAGCAATTACATTCAGGAGCAATGCTTCTCTCACTTAAAAGGAAATTGTAAGAACAACAGTCTCTTGAACAGCAGTTTTGCTGCTGTGGTATAAAGTTTTAAATGTTTCAGAGTCAGCTTTTTAAAGATATTGCTACGTGTGTTAAAAGCCACAAAACAGATAACTCCAGTTTTCGCCCACATCTGAGTAAATTTAAGGCCTCTCTTTACGGTAACTCTTTTCTGGCCTGACAATGAGGAATAGTAAATCAGCTGCTTCAGATTATCTTCAGTCTTTTATGAAGCCACTTGAGGGATATTTCTATGGTTTGGAATTCAGGAACTTAATAAGGGCAAAGTAAATGAGGACAGAATTTGCCTCCTCAAATAACACAGGGAATCAGTAGCAAATCTTAGTACATCCACAGACTGTCACCTTCACACTGTAGAAAAGCCATTTAATGCAAGAAGCTTCCAGTATGGTATTACTTTGTAACTGGATTTAAGAAGAATAATTCTTCTGATGAGCAAAACCCAATCCTGTGTGCTACTCTGGATGGATCTCCACTTACAACAGGTCTGCAAGATGCAAGTGTCAAAGAACCTGCAGTGATGGCAGACTGAACCCAAGGCTGCTTCTGCAGAAAGCCAAACTTACAAACACAATCTGAAGCTGGCTTCACAAGCTTGATCTCCCCCCTCTAGTTCCTCTTCCCAGCTTTCTCTGCAGAAAAATGTAGAGTGAGAAGAAAACAAAGACGTTTTTGCTGCAACGCACTGCCACTGCACATTACTGCTCTTGCCCAAATTACAAGCATTTAAATTCTGATACTTTTAAAAAGCACAGACAAGTTGGGTCAAAAAAAGAAGGCTGCTCATGAGCTCACCTGCATTTATTTTACACCAGAGTACTTTCACTGACTAGACAGGTATGGCAAAAGATTCATTTCAGACGAAAATCTCCTTCTAGTTCTTGTTTTGTTTTCTAAAGGCCTAATTCTGTATAACTGTTTATAGCACTCCATTTTAAAGAATCTAACATAACAGCCTCTGAGTGCAGGCAATTCAATCAATGTATCAATATGCTCTGACTACATTAGGAAAAGAAAACTGCCCATCCCATTGCCTAACTCAGCAGTGGCAGAAAAGCAGACTAACACCTTGAGCTGGAACGCAAAACATGTCTGTAACTTATCCTGTTAACATAGATCATCCTTGTTGTGACAAAGCAAACATGCAACATACAATGCAAACACATCACATACACATAGTAAGACCTGAGTGGCACAGAAAGTATTTAAAGTGTGCCAAGAAAACTTAAAACGTTTCACTAGCAGGCTCTGTAAAGAAACAAGAACCCACACAGACATTTTTCTTCAGGATAAATAACCAGCTATGGCTAATGGCATTCAGCTTCCCCACAGGCCATCACTTTTCTCCTGTTATTAATCAATAGGGGAAAAAAGGCAGGAAGGAAGCCTTCACAATATCACGTAAGTGAACAGAAAACTGTAGGAAACATTTTTAACTTTATATGATCAAACAATTATATAGAGAAAATTGGGAAACCTGTGCATGCTCCACTGAATTTATAGTGAATATTTTCTTCTTTATTTTAAAGAAGGTTAACTAGAGTAAGTTGAAAGAATAGATTCATATGTGTTAATCTCCATTCAGTTCCTATACATGCCTACATGCTTCATGGATGACTGCCCATTTCAAACAGATGTGTATCAGCTACACGTAGAGTGGGCAGATATTTCACTTCTTTTGATTGCTGTGTCTGCCTAATACTGTGTTGCATGCCAGACTTGTTAGCAATTTACTTTTTCTTTTCCTGTGAATATCTGTTCTGTGCAAATAAGATGATAAATACCTCAAGATGTAAAATTCCTTGAGTGGTTACACTCAATACTGTCCCTAGCCCTCACATGATTTTATGGTATTTTTGCCTCGAAGCAGAGCACACGAGTAACTCATAAATCATACAGAAAGCTTGCATGTATCTGGTTTTGTATTTATTGGCAAGAACCAATGTTGTTAAGGTTATCTATGCAGGATTCCTGGAAATCAAAGGAAAAGACAGCAATCCCTGTTATCCTTCTCCTAGAGGTGCCACGCTTACGTACAACGCTTGTGAATGGATTCTGCTGTACCAAATTTACAAACAACACATAAATTGTATGGTTACATATTTGTGATATAAAAAACCAAATAGAAAACATACAATTTCAAAATGGTACCATTAATACCTTACACTGAATTACTTTTCACTTGAATTTACAATAAAGCAAATACATAGGCAACTGTATTTGTGGCTATCCTATTGCTTGTTATGTAAACCCATTACTAAAACAGCTAGAAAGCTATGCTAAAAAACTATATATAAAATTTATAGAAATAATATATTGTATATTGACTGGGAAACATGCCTCAGATTTACTGTTACCTACTATACCACTACTACTAATAGTCACTGCTATAGAGAAGCGAGTGAATGAATAGTTGTCTTTCATTCCTATTTTATATGCAGTTTAGTCGAGATAATGCTTTGCTTACATTTAATTGCAAATCCACTGTACAAATAAAGTTGATTATTCTAAATATTAACCTTGTTAAACAGCATGAGAAAAATAATAAATAAACCCACAACAAAAACCCACAAGTGACAGAAATAATAAAAACATGCCATTACCACCCCCCAAACTATTGTACATTCAGGAAAATTAATTTATGTGGAGATGGCCTACACAGTTTTGAACAGCACCTGTTCAAAATGCAAAGGCATATGAACACTCTATTTTTATCAAATACTGATTTAATGCAATGTTACTGTAACATATTTTTCGTTAGCAAACTGTGCAACAGATTTAATGATACACAGCAACTACACACATTCGGTTTTACTTAGGATTTAAAGATCCACCAACCAAACTAACAGCACAAAATGTCCATTTTTTTTCCTGAAGTATAGAGAAATCAATTGTTCTGCCTTCTAGAAAAAGCCAACACCCCAAAACTACAAAACCAGAGGGTTTAGGTACTACTGTGTAAAACAAAAGTAATACAAAAATTACAATATACTCCTCTCTTAATTTATTATAGACTTTCATTTACATCCTTTTACTCTTGTTGGGGGAAGAAAGGGGCCATCCTAGAACTGTAGAAGATACATATCATGAGCAATACTAAATGAAGAGTGTTGCCGGAATATTCTTTCACCAGATTGCAGGCTGTTTCTATCCACAATCCACTGCCTAAGATCCTTCTATAAAGGACTCAGCCCCATCTTCCTTTGCCATGAATCTGAATAACAGTCCAAACACGTTGGTCTGATAAGGTTTTCATTCAAGATAAAAGGGAGTTGATTAGCTCTTAAGCTGAGGAGAAGACTCTGCTGAACTTTCCAGATTTATGATGTACTCTGCTCAAGCCATATTTCTACAGACCATGCAGAAATCCTGGAATGAATGAGACTCCTCAGCAATATTTAATCTTCCACTGTGGTGGCATAATAGGGCCAGCAGAATTCTGTTAACTGAGGTCCCTAATCCTTGCACTTGGAAAAAATATAGGTGCTCACAGGCCAGCATGGGGAGGTAGGAGCTCCACCTTCCCATCTTGTCCCTGCTCCTCTAGAAATCATTCACCTCCTTCAACTGCTTTCTGTTAAAAATGAAAGGTTTCCATTACAGCACAGTCCTTTAAAATCAGTGCATGTGTTCCTCTTCAAGGGAGGAAGAAATTGGCCCCAAATTCCATATTGAAAATGTTGTGGGGTTTTTGCTATATTGAAGGAATTTCCTTTTTTATTTTTTTTAAGTGAACCTAACAACATTTTTTGATTACTTGGGTGGCTTTCAGAGTAGTCACTTCACAAAAACCTGTTTCCTGTCCACTTCCTCACTCCCCAACATTCTCACACAAACTCATGCACACCATCTCAAAATGTGGGTTAAGTTAGAATTTGCCCAATTAACACTGCCTAGCTACACTACTAATATTGATTCAGAGCTGAAAAAGGCTATTTACACTTTTGGACAAAATTCTAAAGGTCATCAATGAGTCCTTTTCAGGAAAGCAATTTAGGCACGTAGGAAGCTATATGCATTACTACATTATATGTAAGGTGTCTCTACAGAGCTTTTACTAGCAGTTGAAAATTCACACACCTTGTAGCATCCAGAAACCATGCCTAGCACAGGGTGAGGCTACAGAGTCATGCTGATATGCCATATGGCTTTTGATCAGTCCAGAGAGTGGGCACAGTTCACCTGGGGTGTTCCATAGAGACTATCCTCTGACTCTTTGGACGAGTCCAGTGCTTTTGAAAACTTCACCCTGTGCCAGAGCAGGTCAATGCAATGAACCAAGAAAGCAGGAAATTAAATAGGGAGTATGAAGTATCCTTTCAAAACTGACCCTCAGCATCTCTCTGCTTCTGAGGTGGCCAATGGACTCAATTCTGATGGAAGGAGATGCTCCCTAATGATTTCCTTGTTACTCAGCTGAAGGCACAGGGCTAAGAGGTATACCCTTATAAACGAGTTATACCCGTAAAAAGGAGAAGTAAATGGGTTATCTATCTTTAGATAGAAGATCTCACAGGGATTTCTGCAGACTATACAATAACTCCAGAGATTTCTCCTTTAGGACCATGATCCAAAGAGTATTACTTTGACTTTAATGGACTTTGGATTAGGCAAATGCTGCAGGGTATACATTTATTTATATAGAACAGGTATCTCCCTGTGTAATTCAATATTGCTAGCAACTGCAAAGTATCCTGTGTATACAGCTTAAAGAGTTTTCTTGAACTCATGCAGTAGACTCAAGCATAAAAAAGCTATTTCCCAAACTCTTGCCCAATTTTACTCACCCCCAACAAGAAAACATACATTGTTGGATCAAAAAGCCATTATCTCTCAGCCTGCATTATTAGAAACTCACTTGCTCTAAAGAACTCTAATCAGGAGTTACATCCAGCTGGTGAAACAGCCTCCTGTCTCCCTAAGAAACCCCAAATCCCTGTCACAGATTAACCTGTCCTACAGCCAAACACATCCACGCAACTAATGAGTGAGACATAATAGCTGAAAAATTATACTTCTTGACAGTACGATCCCTATGCCAATACGCAGGGTATAAACATGCTTTAATGTTCTTTTTATAAGCTGTGCCTCTGTTCTTACGGAATACATTAAATAGGCTGGCATTTAAATTGAGTGCCTTGGGGGAGACACATCTCCTGAATGCAGTCACCTACATTAAGAAACAAGCTTTCTCCCCAGTTTAGCAACAGGTTTTATAAATGTGTGAAAATTCTGCATGGATGTATTTGTTAACAACAGGAGATCTTTTTCACACCTGTAAAAGGCATTTAATAATCCTCAGGGAGAGCCTTTCTAGTTTCAACAAGTAAGACATTATATTTGCTTTAAGTTGAATTGTAAGCGACTCCACCAGATCTTCTTGATTCTTTTGCAAAGAAAGGTATGTTCTTAATTAGGTTTACTTCCAGTTATTATAAATCAATGGTGTGGTGTGAAAAACAATATTATTTAGTAGTTCAAAAAACCACTTGGATCCTGGATGTAGGCAGACTGATGCAGGGCATATACAACCTAGGCATCTAGAGTCAATATTCAAAGATTAAAGCTTTTCTGTTGACTGAACCTTCATTCCACATAACATTAGCTCTCCTTGTGGATAGCTTAAATCTTTCTATAGTCATTCTGATTTTTTTAAGCACTGTATTTGTCAAAAGATTATTCCACAGTTGAGAGAAAAAAAGAAAAATAATAAAAAAATTCTTTGATTGTGTTCAAGATGGATTTGACCCTGACACTGCTACTTTGGGAAACCAATTTTCTTAATCATGTAGCCCTCCTTATGAAACAGCTTACTTATAAATTTTTCTCCTTTTGTAAACGGAGGCAAGGTCAGCTACTCTTTAGCACAACAATATATTCCATTAAGTCCATGCTAAGATAGGAGGACTGAAAGAAAATTCTTCATGCAGAATACATTATACATCCCATTTCACGAGTGCATTATACATCAGTTTTTCAATGTATTAAATAATCTACATGATATATTGGTCCATATTATGTAGGAAGTATTCATTCCCCTGCAGCAGTTTTGGATTCTATTCCACTGAATTGTGTAATGCAAGTGCCGGCTCTTGTCCTGCACCACTTTATTTCATATCATATTGCTTCATTCTACATATGGCTCTTTCTGCATTATGGCAGGGTTACAACACATAAATCACCATAACTTCGATGTCCTCTCAATATACATCGAGTGATAGGTCCCTTTCTTTATGTAAAATTACTGGTGACAAAAACAAGGAAGACAAAATGTTACAGGGTTACTGAGTGCCCTTTCAACAGACATTACCACAGCTGGATTTTCACATGACTTATACAGCTCATCTTCTCATTTTGCATTCCAGAGGTAAACTGTTGCATGTGAAATTAATGTTTTAAGAGGAACTGATTTCTGCAAGCATTCTTCAAAAGCAAGTATCATAGCCCTGTGTTTCCATAGAGAGAATAATCTATGAATAATGACTGCATGAACAACCAAGATCTCATTGGAATTATGAATCATGGAATATTAAGTCTTCTGATAGTAATACACCTCAAAGGCTTGTAGAGAAGACCACCTTTGCTCAGACAGGTGTAATTTCTTGAGCCACAACTTCTTTTAGAGGTGCTGCAGACAAAGTGGTGCTGAAAAATAAAATCGCAGGGGCTGTGATGGGTTGAAGAAAGGAGCAAAGGAACAAAACACAGGAAACTGGAATAGAATGGGAAAAGAATACAGATGAGGAGATGCTCATCTACCTGTTAGATGTGAACTCCAAGTTCACAATTAAGTCACGAGGTGAGAAATGCTTAGTGACTTATAGAATCACAGAATAGTTTAGATTGGAAGGGACCTTCAAAGCTCATCTACTCCAATTCCCCTGCAATGAGGAGGGACATCTTCAACTACACCAGGTTGCTCAGAACCACATCCAGCCTGGATGTATCACAGTAATTTCTTCTGGATTTGCAGATGGAAAGGTGGAGGAAGATAAAAAATAATCTAAGCATTTTTATGTTCCTTTCCTAACCCTTATTTCTCAACTCCTTCCTGGTGAAAATAGTTTCAAAAGATCCTTGAGAAACAGAAGGCTGAATGTACACCCTTCTAAACCCAAACTCCTTTGTAAATGTTGTATTTGGGGTTTCAGCATACAATGAGACTTTGCAACTCTCAGTCTTCAAAGCCTATATGCTCTGCTCTCAGCAAGAGCAGAGATTAAATAATCTAGCAAGATTCCTGCATTTTGGGAAACTTATTTTGCAAGAAAAGCTATTATTAGCTTTAGATACTTTAATTACAAGTTTAAGAGCTGGTCAAAGACAAAGGGCATTTCTCAGATTCTTCAGACTACTTAAAAATAACCAAGTCTTTGATTCAAGGAAAATGATTAATTACATAGTCAAGACACTGTCAATCACAAGCTAATTCCCATTCTTACTGACATTTATACGTGACAAAACCTACTCTACCAAAAAGCTAAGAACGGCTGGACTAGTAATTAATGAGCTGCACCAGCTTTGCTAAGATGGCTCACGCATTAGCTTCCTACATCCTTAAAAGGATTGTCTTATCAGGTTTGCAGACAAGAAATATCCAATAAAAGCACTAAGGAGCAGTCCATAGAAGTTACGGTTCCAGACAGTCCTTATGCAGGAAAGGAAAAAAAGAACATGTTTAACTGCCCTGGGCAGCTTATTCCAGTGCCTGACTGCCCTCTCAGGGAAGAAGTTGTCCTAATATCCAGTCTAAACTTCCCCTGGCACAGTTTGAGGCCCTGTCGTTTGTTCCTTAGGAGCAGAACTCAGCCATCTCCTGGCTCCATCCTCCTTTCAGGTAGCTGTAGAGAGCAATAAGGTCCCCCCTGAGCCTTCTCCAGACTAGACATCCCCAGTTCACTCAGCCATTCTTCATCAGACTTGCGCTCTTTCAGGCTGAAGCAGAAGGGCACGCAGTGGTTTTTAGCCAGCAGTTACAAGTGGATGGTACAATCCTAACTACATCTATTCATGTCCCTTTCAGATTTACTAAACCTGGATCTGCGTCATATCCCCTACACCAAATGTTATGCTTTAGCATAACACTAAGTAGAAAGAATCATCTCTAAAGCTTTGATATGTGCAGAAAACACCTGTGTTTGTGGAAAACAATGGTCCTCACCAGAGTACAGCAGTACCTGCTACCATAAGGAAATCCATCAAAAATTATTATCTAGGTTAGGACAAAGCAGCCTTTTATAGACCGTAAAAGTAACTGGAACACACATAACTTATTCCAATTAGCTGGAAGCCCTGACATAGCAGGTGGCAGCAGTGCATCCATTACTATAATGTGGAAAATATATGGTGCATGGCAACAGGCAGTTGTATTTGTCTTGATTATGGAACCCAAAACCAGTACTTTCTAACCTATTTGCTGTGGAAAAATCACTTTTTCTGACACTAGCATGGAAACAAGCCTTGAACAACAGACACAGGCAACACTTCCATGTTTCTTCTACTACATGCATACCAGGACAATATATCTTCTATGCAGGGAATTGTGTTAAATACACAGGACAACAGAAGTTGATGTGAACGTAAGTAGAAAAATGTCAAAAAGAATTTTAGGTTATAGAGGGACTTCAAAATCTCCCAAGCTGGAGGAATGAAGATGAGAAGATCCTTCTGCCCACTCTACACAAGTACTAATAGCACATAAGGAATGCTAAATATTTGTCTCCCTTTGGAAACAGTAATTATTTGTCATTATTACTCTGTGCTGCAATTACAGGTTTACCTGTAACCAACTCAGCCATAATTTAGCCATTTCAATTCTGCCTGATGTCTCAAACATGGCTGTTTATCAGTGGGAATTTTATGAGCAGAGTATTCACTTCATCATTCCCACAGATTCCTAAAACATGGGAGATTAACATGACTAACCAGATTTGTATGTTATAACCTTCTGCAGCCTTCTCCTGTTAGACAAAAAAAAAGCTTTTTACAAGTGGAAATGGGAGATTTTTGCCATAGAGTTAAACAAGGCATTAAAATCTTTGAGGAAAAATAGTCTGATGCTGTCATTGACCCTTCGACTGAAATTTATCATATTTTAAAGCAGTGGATGACAATGTTATAAATGCCTCACCTAAGAGCAATACATGTGAATCCCTTTTTAAATAACAATTACAGAATACTATGCCTTATGCATGAATTCACAAAATGTTTTACTCAAGATTGTTACCAGACCTATAGGAGGCAGAGGGGAAATCTTCATTTACAGACAAGGAGCCTGAGCACAACTGATAATAAAACTGACTTCCCAGAGGTGCCATAGAGAGTGCAGCAATGCATGGAGAGATCTCTGCTCCCATTCTTGTGCTTAACACCAGTCGTGTCAGTCACATACTCTATGTGAATACACTCAGGCAATTACTTGGGACTTACAGACAGCTAAAATCACACCTTTATAAACAAGGACAGCTTTTTGAGCTAAGACAAGAGACTCTAAACACAAGCAAATGAAGTATAATTGTTATGGATATATGCGATTAGAATGTGGTTCATTAAACATTTCATTGGAATAGCTACATCAGTTTGGTTTTGGGGGGTTTTATAGGATCATAGAATAGTCTGAGTTGGAAAGGACCTTATGATCATCTAGTTCCAAGTCCCCTATACCATGTGCAGGGATGCCTCACACCAGTGTCTTATAACACCTTAAGAGGCAGAATGCAGAGTAACAGCATTGTCTTAATGGTGGCAATATGTGCTGGTTTGGGCTGGGGTACCATTAATTTTCTTCACCATAGCTGGTAAGGGGCTATGCTTTGGATTTGTGCTGGAAACACACAGGGATGTTTTCATCACTTCTGGGAAGCTTACACAGAGTCAAAGGCTTTTCTGCTCCTCACCTGACCCCACCAGCAAGGACGCTGAGGGTGCACAAGGAGTTGAGGGGACACAGACAGGACAACTGACCCCAGCTGACCAAAGGGATATTCCATCCCATATGGTGTCATGCTCAGCATATAAAGCTGGGGAAGAAGGAGGAAGGGGGAATGTTTGGAGTTAAAAGCAATTTGCCTTCCCAAATAACCATTATGTGTGGAGCCCTACTTTCCTGGAGATGGCTGAACCTACCAATGGGCAGTAGTGAATGAACTTCTTGTTTTGCTTTTCTTGTGCATATGGCTTTTGCTTTACCTATGTAACTGTCTTTATATCAACCCATGCACGTTCTCACTTTTACTCTACCAATTCTCTTCATGTAGGTAGTTTTTCAAGAAAGCTTATTTACACAGGAGGTGAAGCATTACTTTCTTCTCTCAATAGAGAATCCTGGCAAAAGGAAAAAAAATCAATTTATAACTGTATTCCATTTAAAATAATTTTCCCTGATAGCAACTGGGTAAATGACCAAAAATTGTAAGTATAATCGTTCTGTTTCACATGCATGAATTAGTATATGGGACAGCTAAATGCCAGCTGGTATCACTGTCATGTCTATGAAGTTAAAACGCGGTG
The DNA here is from genome assembly GCA_002631895.1 of Agapornis roseicollis. Lineage (NCBI taxonomy): Eukaryota > Metazoa > Chordata > Aves > Psittaciformes > Psittacidae > Agapornis > Agapornis roseicollis. The sequence continues at coordinate 28,926 of NDXB01009654.1, forward strand.
GTTTGTTATTCTTACTAAGCATCTGTGGGGGAAATTTTAATTCTGAAAGCAAAAGTGGCCTGTCAGATATATTCTGTTATGAGAAGTCTTGAAAGAAAAAAAGACAGGAAATGGTTTTGCATATTGTTCATTTAAAGAAAAAAAAAGACAATGCTGCAGTAGATAAGAAAAATTATGCATAAGCAGAGGCTCATGCAAACTTTCAGCAATGCTTCTAGCCTGTTGTTTTCACTTACATTTAAAATACAGAGACATTTTAATTAAATTAGCATTTACATAAGGATTTCTCAATTTAATGAACCATTTAAAAAATACCCAGCATATAGAATGACATCTTTTAAATTGCTAAAATACCTGATAGTATTCCAGGATGTGCATCTTTCACTTCATGGATAATTCATTTGCCTATCTTGGCAACAGTGTTTACCGTATAGTTTTTATTCGCTAAAGTTGGTATAGCTACGTGTGATTTGCAAGAACATAAAAGAAGCAGCACTTTACTTGTAGTGAAGGCTCTTTATCTGCTTTCCTAAATTAAATGTGACTGCCTTGTGTGACATTAGGCTCCCACCACAGCTCCCGGCTGGGGATGCTGGTCAAGCTGGAAGCAGACCATTATCTGGCTGACATACCAGTAGTGTTTTTCTAGTTTCAAAGTTCACGACAGTGAAGAATGTGTTTTACTTAATGGTTCAATCGCATCTTTGATTAGACAACTCTCACAGACATTTGAAGGGTCCTGCATCTGCAACAGATCTGCCAGCACAAATGCTGTAAAAAGCAATTTAGATATCAAGCTGAACTGGCAATCTTCCTGGAAGGTAAATCCATTAAACACTGTAAAATACAGCTTCTGACCACCTCTATTACGAGAGATCTTACCTAGATGTTTCTGGCACCTAATGCTAGACCACAGTCAACAGTATCCTTCTGTATGTGCTGGTACACACACCTCATAGGCTTAATGAAAAAAGCCTGGTGGCCCAAAAGCTGTGGCCAACAGCAGCACAAATTAGGTAAGAGCCTGTTTGACTCAACCACCATTGAGTATAACTAACGTTATACATAGCATGCGGAAACCTCACACAATGTTGAAGTTAACCCATAGATCATTTTCTTATTTCCAGAATATCTAAGTAATCACATAATTAACTAGGTTGGAAAAGCTGTTTAAGATCATCAAGTCATGTCAGAGAGAGTTTCTTCTGCGTATGTTGTCCCAATAGCAGGTTAACGGGAGGCCAGAGATTTTTCCTCCATATGGTATTGAAGATAACCATATAAGATTAAGGGCACTCATCTGAGTTCTCCTGTAGCTATGAGTCTCATTCTCTTCTTCTTCTTTTATTAGAGCTTATTACTGTTGGCTGATCATTTTACTTTCATACAAGGTATAGGACCTAGATTTTTAGAAGTTGGTGATTCAAATTAGACAGATGGGACCTGCGTTTATACATGGTATTCATCTGCATTGTTTTATTCTTGTGATAAATACTAGATAGCACATAAGTTATTTTAACTTCATTAATGAACTATCCACAGGACCATATTCATTAATCTGCCACAGTTTATGTATATTCAGATTAGAACTAAAACAAGTTCACTGGCCAAAATGCAACACTTTGAATCAGCAACAGCAAATTCCAGCTACCCCAAGTCTGAAATGCAAAGGAAAAGCAGGGAACCAGTGCATCTTCTCCTGCAAATCTGCTACAAACTTGGTTTCCATTTCCTAGAAAACTACTAATATGGCATGAACTTACTGAGAAATCGTGATGGGTTTTACCCTTACCAGAATTTAACACACTCGATCAGATAATTAAAATCCCAAGGTAAATGTTCTACAGGGTCTTTGGCTCACTGACTGCAAAAGAAAACATGGAGACAACACAACAGTGATTTGGAATTAAGATGGAATGCCTGAACACAGCAATACATCCCGACTTCCTAAAAAGGGTTATCTATAAACATCAAATGTACACCAGTAAATTTTAACTACTGTACCTTCATCACCCATACTTAATGCCTTGACAATTATGCAATACAGCCCAGAACATTTGGATTGATGCCTCTGATGAAACTGAAGACAATAAAATATTTTATATAATGCTAAGTGAGTGTCCAAGAATACCTAATGGGTTCCAGCGAAGATGTAACAAAGGTGTATCTAATATAATGGAAGAAACTGTCCTCCAACTGTGTTTATTAGGAAATACATCACTATTAAATCTTTGTCCATTCTGTATGAAACTAAGCAAAAGATGTGTAACTGTCGCAAGAATAGGCTTATTATAAGACCTAAGAATGCCTTTACTTCCCAATTGGATTAGAGATGTGACAGACTGTGCCACATTGCCAAAAAAAGTCTGTGCCATTAATCAGGGAACCTAAAATTTGATAAAATGGATGTGTGTGCAGAAGGATCGTTTCATAAACACATTGAAGTGAATATGATGTAATAAATTGAGCCTATGGACATGTGCTGAATCAATATTTATGATAGCAGTAAAATGTGCCGTAGTATTTATTATTTCAGAGTTATCTCCATGACAGGTAATAGTTCTTTTTCCCCTTCTAATTATGATGCAGTGCTACATCTTTGTTTTCAGGTTTTCTACTGTATAGAAAAAAAATTTAATGCCATGACAAAATATGCTATCAAGCTGGAGTCCAAAGGAACACATTCTCACATCACTGAACACAAACTGACCCAGTACCTCAAAAATATCTTAAAATAGCTCATTAACATTAAGTTTCTATTAGGTAAGGGTAATGCTCCCTGATTTCTCATCTCTTTCTGCTGTCAGTGAAGAAAATTACAAAGATGCTAAAGAAACAAAAAGACACTGATTCAAATTTTATGCCTAATAAACCTTGCTCTGAAGGACTAAACTGACTTCATTGACGCAGAGGTTTTGTAGTGGACAAATTCCACCCACACCACTTTTATGCATATTATTAAGAGTGCATTCGTCCATTGGAGTCACAGTCAAATTTGGGCTTTCAGGGACAAGCTTCAAGCCCATTCTCTAGCAAATCTTATTTGCAGCCCCTCCTCTTCTCCATAGAGATCCCTCATGCCAGTGCAATAGGAAAGAGGATTTCAGTACATGAGGAACAGCTTATTAATTTTACACAACTCTTGAGTTATTTCGAAACCTACCCTGGAGAGTACTGTCAGCAGCAGAGAGTGATTATTTCTCCAGCTTTCTTGTCTTTTTCTGTTCAATCCTTCTGCTTAGCACAATGGGCTCACAACCCACTGAAATTTCTAGATGATTTTTATAAATTTTATAAATTTCTTAATAATTTTTATAGATCTAAATATAGATTTTATAAATGTTAAGATTTATACAAATAAATCTTAAAATGTATAACATCTGCTAAGATAAGAAATAAAGGACACGTGACATGATGTATTAATCAAAAAAACACTCCATGAAATTATGAAAGTTAATGCTGACCTTCCCTCTGTGTTGATTCTTCATATCTATTGGTGTAAATCACAGGAACCCAGTGCAATCTAAAAAGCCTCATCCCAGTCATTCTCACAAATAATGGCCTGTGAAATCATTCTGATGAACTGCTAATTGGCTTAACAGTCCTACAGTAACATATGAAAGCAACTAATCCTTTTGAAAAAAGCTAGATGTGTTTTCACTGATCAAAATCCTCAGCCCATTCACACTCACTTATGGAACAGAGAGAAAGCACCTTGCCTACTGATGCCCACATTCAAACATACAAAGCAATTTTCTGGAGAGGGAACATTTAAATGGCAAACAGTATCTGTAAAACAAAATGACACGATGTGAAGCCACCAGTTCAAATCGAGACTCAATGCATTATGACTGCCCTTCTCACTTAATAGACATCAGATACCATGAGCAACTGGAATTGCAAGGCAGGCAGAGAGCAATACTTAAGGCAACTGCCCCCCATATGGCCCCAAAAATGTAAGCACTGATGGGGAGTTTGGAAGGATTTGACTTATACCAAAAGACAGGCAAGTCTCCTCTGTGAAGGCACGAGAGCTCTAAGCTTGGTGTACTGGCATACACAATCATCAGGATTTTATGCCTTTTCTACATCTTAAAGATTTACAATACCTCTATAAAAGTCAAACCAAATAACTGAGAAAATATTCCCTGGTAAAACAAAAAATCACAAATTTGCACAGGGAAAAAATATTCCTGTTTTCCTTGAACAAAGGTATGCTCTGCCTGCTCGACCCATTTTCCCTTTCTTCTTCCCCTCCCCCATTTCCCTGCATCACCCTTTTTCACAAATCAGTTCTATTAATCCCCCAGTATGACCTATACGCTCCAGGAAGGAAGGATGGTATTTGTTCAGTGACTACTGCATTGTTTTAATGATCCTGGCTCTCGGTATTAGCACAATACAAAAGAATGAAACAGCAACAAGGAACTCAGCGAGTCTTTGTTTAATTCCTTTCCCATTTCAGGCTGCTGTGTAGCTTATGGCTAGATGCCTGTCACATTTAGATAGGTAAAGCTGCATGCTCCTGAAATAAAGCAGAGGGCTAGTCATTGACAAGCAAAGGCTGAACAGAATAATCCTTAACCTCTGCTGCGCTCAGTTTTTTGTTTGACACACAGCTGGGGAACAAGCACTACCCAATGAATTGCTTATGGAGGGATGGCTGAGGCATGGCATACGTTAAACCAGCATGGAATCTGCTTCAAGCTACACCAATTGCCAACAGAGTGTTACACACCCTGGCCATGCCCCAGATATGTCTCTTACATCATGGGCAAGTGCACAAGAGACACAGAGGGAATTTTCCAATGGCCAATCTGACCACTGCATGATTTCTTTGAACCATTCAAGAGGGAACACCAATGAGAAGCTGATTTACTGTGTCCCAGCTCTTCTTTGTGAAACAGGAATAACCATCCCAGACAAACCTATTGCCAAGATACACTGTAGTGCCGGAGATACCAGGCTGGACAGGGTGTTGAACAACCTGCTCTAGTGGAAGATGTCCCTGCCCATGGCAGGGAGGTTGGAACTACATGATCTTAAAGTCCTGTCCAACCCAAACCATTCTATGATTCTGTATCAGTGCACACAGAGGACAAGGGTTAAGGTATGTATGCCACTTTTTGGCATGACAGCTAGAAAAGGGTGTGTGTGTGTGTGTGTGTTAGTAATGCTGTGCTGATTTACATTAAGTATCCTTTTTAACAATGACTGCTCCTTTTCTACCCCTGATTTTCCTTTTTTCCAAGCTATACTTTGGCAATTAACTCACCCTTACATCACACAAAAGTACCACCACACACTATACACATCGTAAACTTACTCATATACATTTGGAAAAAAGGAAGAAAGAGGAGAGTGATTACCAAATAAGCAGCAGAGATCACGTTAATGACCTGAAACAAGCAGAAAATATTGGCAAAATCCTGACATATATATTTACTCACACTACACTTGCTATGACCAGCTCAGGGTCAGCCTTTCTCACGCCTCCGGCAGTGACCTTGTACTAAAACAGTGACATTTGTACCAAGTCCAGGAGCTAGCAAAAGCCATATGAGATACACATATTGCACTGAAACCCACCTTCCCAAAGTACAAGACATAAGCTCCCCGACAGGCAAATTTTATCATACAATGAATAGATAGGATCTGAGGAATCTTCAGTTGAGTCACTTGCAATTTATATTACTGTTAATAACTGCTACATCTGAAGTAGCTGCCTCTATAGATATCTAGCAGATGTATCATGGTTTTTCCCTATTCAATTATTTACCTTTGCTGACCTCAGGCTCTTTGAAACTAAGCTGCTGCATGCTTAGGTATAAATTGCATTTTCATTTAGATAATCATACAACGCATGAAATCACTGCCAGCTACAAACTGAAACTTCAGTGTCTGAGACATCTGCAAGCCATTATTCCTCACAGACCAACAACTCCTCTTACCTGCATGCTTAACTACAGTTTTGCAATGTCTTGCACAGCAAGATATTCAAACATCTCACCTTGTTTTTTGCTGATGTTGCTGCAAAATAATGTTGTCACTATTCTTTCTTCACCAACTTCTGCCTCTAAATGCCATACAGTGATTTTTACTATCTTCATGTCAGACAATAGCTCTAGCTGTCAAGTGGGGCTGAGTGATGAAGAGCAAACTTTGTGAGCTAACGGGAGAAAATTTCTACAGAAGTTAAAAATCAGCATTACACAAAGAGCTCTGGCTTCAATCTTAAGGGATTTCTAGGTAATAAAATAATGGCAGACTTCTCCCTCACCTTGCCCATCTAATATTGTATAACATTATTTAGGAAGACAGACATGTATATTTGAGGGCTGCTCTGGACACCAAGGTTGGGGTGTACGTCTCAGGTGGATTTAAGACCCACAGAAAGGCAAACTGCAAACATAAAAAAGTCTAAGAGCATGGATGGAAGGAGAGGGCTTGGATGGGAGCCACAGCATGTTCTGACCAACTAGAACACCAGGATTTTAGGATGTATCCATTAAGACACAGCCAAAGGGGCTAATCTCACATCTGCTGTTTTGTCACAACTCCTAAACCCCTCTCTGTGGGCACTGAATATCCCAAACCAAAATAACAGCATGATTCAATTCGTGCTTGCATGTTTTCCATAAAATTGGCAATTAATTATTTTCGCTGAAAGCTCCCTTGTCATGTGAAATAAAGTGAACACATCCGTTAACTACAGCAAACCTATTTTTAAAACACATGTGTTGGCATTATTCTTTGCAAAGCTTCATTCACAGCTTTAGAAGCATTGTTTTGGCGGAGGGGGCCCACATCAGAAGTGCTGTCTCCATGGGAGACATCACAGAGGCACAACAGATCAGGTCATGCAGTGGAAATTTTGTGCTTGACCTCAACAAGGGCAAATCAGGCCCAGGCTAACGATCAGAAACAGTGTCTTCTTAGCCCTCAGTTCCTTCATAGCTCCTCATAGAATGCTGGAATCTCAGACTGGTTTGGGCCAGAAGGGCCCTTCAGTTCCAACTGAAGGGCCATTCAGTTCCAACCCCCTGCCATGGGCAGGGATACCTTCCACCAGACCAGATTGCTCCAAGCCCCATCCAACCTGGCCTTGAACACTGCCAGGGATGGGGCAGCCACAGCTTTTCTGGGCAGCCTGTGCCAGTGTCTTACCACCCTCACAAGGAAGAACTTCTTCTTATGTCCCCTCTGTCAGTTTGAAGCCATTCCACCTACCTCCCAGTGCTCTAGAACTGCTGTCACTGAGAAAGCCAACCAACTCCAATGATTCAACATGGATTAAGACTACATCTGACTCCTCTTCAAGGTGGAGAAAGTTTCTCAGAGCTTTCTGAAGTTTCTCCAAGTCTAGTCATTCTCTGCTCTTTTTTATTTTACAACTGCAAATGAGCTGAATTAATGAAGCAAATTAAAGAGGACCTAACTCAGTCGCAGATATGCAGGGATAAAAGAACATATTTGGAAAGCAGTCAACTTGCTTTAGAAGCATGTTTGGCATTTCTTTGCAGATACAGCTGCAGTAAAAGAGAGCTAAAGAAAGAGTTAACACTTCCGTCATTTCTGAGTAGGTGTCTGAGGCATCCCCCGCTCAGGCCCCAGAACAGCAGAATGATCTGAGCAAATCTTTTATTGCTGAGCCTTCCTGCCTCTCCATGACTGAGAAGCAAGCTCTTCAGAAACACCTATCTGTGTATTTAAAAGGAAGACTCGTCACCATGCCATTTACAGTTCAAATACATGGAACAGAAGAAAACAAGCTACACACAAGTCCTCACCTCTTCAGGTAAATCCTGCCCCTGCTCCAACCTTGTCTTGCCTTCAGGATCACAGACACCATGTATCTGCTATATGTGTACATTTTTCTTATCAACCAAGCCTCAGAAATGGTAAGGCTTTTTGACTCTGATCCTACCCACAGTGCACAAGCCTGTCACATGCTTCATCTGGGCTGTTTTGATGGATTTATCCAGTTTAGCACTTCAGAAATTCAGAACCACGTTGCTACAGTTTTCTACAGTGAATCAGTAATCATGGGCCAGAGGTGGTGACTGCTCCTAAGCACAGCACCCTCCCCTCCATCCCATCCAAGCTCTATGTGGAGACATCCAGAAACACTACTCCCCTCCTTCTTTCCCACTTTATTTCACTGGCTCAGTTTTTCTATCAAGTAAGGGGGAACTCTATTGTTCTGACAAATTATATCTGTGGTTAACAAATCTCATCACTGCGTGAGTACATGGCTTCTCTTCGTTATGTTTGTTACATTTAACTTTATAGAACAGCATTGTTTTTATAATACACTTTCATCAAATCAGATTGTTCAATTTTACTTATAATCACAGCTACATTCACAAGTCAAACTATTATCTCAGCAAGACCTATCAGCTCTGCCTACACTGTATTTACAAACTGGAAAGGAAGTTGTTAGCTTAGAAAAATCTGACACAGATGCTGTGGCAGACCTGAGGACATCAAATTTAATAACAGAGAGATAAATTAACTGATACTGGGCAAAGACAAGAAAAAGGTCAGTAATGTCATCTTGATTACTCAGAAAAGTTAACAATTTGCAAGCTTTGGCCAAGGAGAAGACAAAGGATTAACTTCAGTGAACTACACTACACAATCCATTGAAAATATATTGATCAAACATCTCATCCTATGGCTAACCATGGTAATGCCCATCTGTGGGAGAAAGGACTGTAGAACTGATTGTGCTTACTCATAGTGGGCATAGCAGTTGGGCATCAGAGCTTTGTCTACAGAGTTCTCCCCTGGACTAAAAATAAACAACAGAAAGAAATTTCCCTTAAAGCCAAGTCATCTTCTTGCTATCAGAAAAAATCCATCTTGGAAAATTAGAAACAGCAGGAAGCACACTGTATTGAATGCTAAATTAATTTCTTCTGATAACTTATTTCAAAGAGAATTTGATTAAAAGACAATAAAACATGCTTTAAATCTAGAAAAACGTGGTTACCACAGGCTGAGGCAAAAGTGGTATTGCTGATAAGTGACAACAGAGTGTTGTTATTTATTTAGGTCTTGTAAAGGCACCCACATCAATCAATAGCTGTGCGTGTACTAAGGCAGTAGGGCTTGTCTAAAGATGCTTATCAGAAATCCATGAGCAACATTCCACTTTTGATTACAGTGCTCCAGACTGTCCACAAGACTGCTGAAGATGACTGTATGCCTCTTCGACAAGCCATATTGACAGAAATAATAACATAGAAACCACACTTCCTAATATGCATATCCAACTGCACAGCCAATTAACCACTGTGCTGGCTGAAATTGCTTTGTTATTCATTTTATTCCAACTGATGTTAATACTTTGGCAGCTGATGGAGATAATAACTGATGGAGCATATTGGAAATCTGGAAGGGGGATATAAAATGTATATAATTTAAAGACGTGGAGGAAGCTGCTCTGCCTTATAGTCTTAAAACATGAAAATGTCTCAGTGGTGTGTAAGAAGCACTCAGAGCAGGAGAACTAGTAAGTATTTGAAAACGTGTGAATGAAAGACATAAAAAAGAAGATTGTGATACACAAAGAGGCTTGAAAGATCTCTAAAAAAAGGCAATTATAAGATCAAGATGACACTTTTTCACTTCTACTTCTAATATCACATTGAGTAACAATTACTGAACATCTGGAAACGTTCATGTTTGATGCTTTAATCAAAATATAACCCTTTTCTGTAACATAATAAGAACATCATAACTGAAAAATGCCATTTGCCCTAACCCCTAAACATACTTATTATCATTATATGCAGAAATAGCAATTCCAGTTTATGTTTTAAAAGAAGCAAAAGGCCATAAAATTATTGTTACTTATACCAACAAGTCTTCCCTTGCAGTTTTCTTACAAAGATGAGATCTATCTATATGCACATCTTTCAAAGTTGTTTTGATGGTATTTTTCACAATGGTGGTATAAATGATTTCACTGCAGCATTGTAGTTCTGGTCCTGCTATTCTTACTTAGCAAAAGCTGCTGCAGAGTTCAAGAGAAACCTTCCTTCAAGAAGGGTCTGAGTGATTCAGCCTGCAGTCTGGTACTCCAGTACTGGGGAGCTGCTGGTTCCCCTACTGAAGTCTATCTGAATGGACATAACATGGATGAATCCAGTGCACATGAACCTCATGGTGAAGCAGAGAAAGGAAGAAGCTGGCATAGCTCAGAAGTAGGAGAACAATACACATATCCCTGCTGGCACCTCACGTTCTGGATAGGAAAGACTGGAGGAGAGAACATGCTGTGGTAACACACCATCCCAGTGCTCAATCTCAGTTCTCACCTCCAAAACATGCCAACTTTTCTTACTCAGAGCCCTTGTTTTCCACAGACTCTTCTCCCTGCTCAAGAACTTTGCTGGTGAAGCACTTTTTCAACAGCTCTGTTCAACCTTTTAAATTATAGGATCATGGAATGCTTTGGGTTGGAAGGGACTTTAGAGTTCATTCATCAGTTCCAATCCCCTGCCATGGGCAGGGACACCTTCCACTAGACCAGGCTGCCCTGTCCAACCTGGTCGTGAACATTTCCAGGGATGAGACATCTGAACATTTACTGTTCAATCACAAAGGTCCCTAGCCCTTCTCTGCCCTAAATGGCCACTTCCTTAATAATGGCCCCTAGTAACCCTATTACCTTTACTTCAGATTGTCTCCACTCCTAAACCCTTTGGCTTGTATCTTGGTCATAAGTCTCACTGTGTCAAATCCCTGCCAGGTTTACGATAACCCAGGTCTTTAAATGCACAACCCCTACAGTACTGCTCTGCTCTTCGAGTTCTCCCTGTGAACATGCCAATCCTATCCTCCTCCGCACCCGCCACTTTCCCCCCCTCCCGCCACTTTCCCCACCCACCACCCCCCCCGCCGATTTTTGCCTTTTCTTTCCAAGCACATGCACATACCAGATTTCATTAGTCACCTCCTTGCTCCTACTCTGGCAGATTAAAAAAAAACCCCANCCCCCCCTCCCTTTCCCCACCCACCCCCCCCCCCGCCGATTTTTGCCTTTTCTTTCCAAGCACATGCACATACCAGATTTCATTAGTCACCTCCTTGCTCCTACTCTGGCAGATTAAAAAAAAACCCCAGCATCAACTTTTACTTGTCAGAAAACAGCCTGAACAAGATCCTGAAAGCAAAGAAAAAAGAAATAGCAGGAGGAAATGGACACACTGTGCTTGTCTTTGGTAAGGGAATGAAGAATTTGAGGCCATAAAAGGCCCGAGTAGAGATTAAAGAGGTGTCAGCAAGAAGGAAGGGATGGATGAGGGTGGTGACAGCAATCCATATGTCTACACTTCAAACTTTTTATTTATTCAACATGGAATTTTCACTCCAGACATGATCCACAACGTTTCTGGATTCTTAAAGAAACCACCTTTCTTTGTTTAAAGTTATTGAGAAAGCTGCAATCTCTTCTCTTTTATGTGGGCTTTGCCATGGACAGTCCATGGTTTTGTAATGTAGAAGGTACTGCAGTATGAGCTACTCTATCTCCTCCAAAAAGACTGCATGGTAGACACAGCTATAACAATAGAAGCAATAGCTGCCTTCTTAAATGGAGCAAGGAGATCTGTGAACATAAATCATCAGAGAGCCCATGGGCTGCAGAGACCACTGGCAAGTGCTGAGCAGGCCAAGACTTTTATATTTGTGAATATCAGTCTCTCTCTTACTTCTCTGTACTTTTCTTTATTGCTGATATCATGATCCAGAGAATTGCTTTCTTATTCCTTCCTGTCATTAGACTTTGGGTTCTTTCAGCCACCTCTCACCTTCCTGAGTTTAATGAGAATCAGAAAGCAAAGTCAAAAAATCACTTGGTCAAGCTTGAAAGATGTTTAAATTTCAGTGTATTAAAAAACTGTGTGCTGAACTACTTTTTGCTTAATAGGGTGAGCTAATTGCTTGGTTGGAATTCCATTTATGTCTCTGTGACAATACTGTCCCCTAAACCCACATGAGATCATACTGCTAAGCAAAAGCCCAACAGAATTACCTGACAAGTGTGTTTCCAGAAACATTATCATTTGTTTTTTCAAAAGAAGTGGAAAAAATCCAACCATGCTGGGCTTTTGGCTTAGCTTATACTATCAGCTGGAATTGGGCTGGCTCAAGGAAAAGTGAAAGAATAAAATCACAGCGTTTGCTGAGACAATGGGGGTGGCAGGGCTAAGAGGAGGGGGGTGTGAATGTATGAGGTCTGTGGTGGCATTTACTGAACGCAAGAAAGGGATCGTTTCTCCTTCCTTTGACGCTTCTGATTCACAATATTAGAGAGCAACACTTTCATGGGGGATCGACTAATTGACCCTAAAAGCTCTTCTTGACTTTTAACAGCTACAAGGCTACGAAAAGCTGACAAAGTAGCAAAAGAGCAGCTAGGAGGTCACCATAAAGACTGCAACGTTTACATAAAATCTTATTAGTCTAGAACAGAATAACTGCTCCAATAACTGCAAAACTGAATGGAGCTGATGCTGAAGGAGACAAGCCTGAGAATGGAATGTTCACTCCCACCTGGCCATGCCAAGCAGGAACTGGGGATGCTGGAGAAAGGCACTCAGATGCCGGGATAAGGAATAAGCATCTCCCACCCATCACACAGTTCCCCCCAAATGATGATGTTTGGACAGGCAGTGATGAGCTCCACAGGAGCTGAGTCCAACCCTGCTCAGCCAGAAGCAGAAATGCTTCTGTCAGGCTTAGAGAAGCAAACGGGAACCTCCCTCTGAAGAACTAATAATGAATTCAGGAATTAGATGTTTCAAACCACTGTCAGAGAACAGAATTTCCAAGAAAGGCAGAAAAGCAAAAGCATTCAGAGTCATCAAGTAAACAACTTAAAATGCCTTCTTTTGACATAGAACATCCTGCATTTTGTCAAATCAGCTACTTAACTTCTGGAGAGGCTCCCAAGCTTCCCTACCAAGTCTTCATGTGCCAGCTCCACCACTTCATTTTCTCCAGCAAGACTCCTTTCTCCTGAGAAAGCTGCCTTTTTACACCACCACCCTTCAACCGGGTCCAAGATAATGATTTTAAAAACTGGCCAAAGGGGTGATTTGAAAATGCAATCCTAAGGAATTGTAGCTAGGTACCTCTACAATCACGTTTCTTTCCCCCTCGTTCTTTTAGCCTTCCCTCAAGCTGATAGCAAGCCCCTAAATGATCACAGAATCATAGAATCAACTAGCTTGCATATGCTTGTATTGGCAGAAATTGAGAGAATAATAAGCATAAACATGGATGTGTATGCACATACATCATTTTCCCCTTTAAGCACATACAGGACACAACATGCAGCATTCTCAATCTTTGGCTGCCTCAGGGCACTACAGTGGTGGCCTCAATTTCTCAGGCTCTTTGGGGTTTTGGGGAGGGTTAGGTTTGTTTTGTTTGGAATTTGACCAGACATTTAACTTTTCCCTGCTTTTAATTAACAAAAAGGCATTTCTGTGCCCTCTGCCTTTTCCAGCAGTTGAGTATGAAAGCTATTTAGCACACAGTGGGAATTTTCAGGTGAACAATACCACCCTATCCACTAACACTAGCATTGCTAATCACAGGAAAAAAGAAATCCAATCAATCCCAACTACTTGGTGCCTGCAACCAGGTCGTCTTGCACAAGGCATGCAAAGGTTAAGCACAAAACCTGGTTTTCTACTTTGCAAAGCTTGGAAATGACATTGCATGATTGTGCAAATGAAGCAAGGCGAGATGAGAAAATGAAGAAGAATGAAGCTGTATAACCTAATCAGGGACCAACAAGGGGGTTTCTTTATCTTTTTTTCCCTCCCTCAGAGACAAAAGAAGGCTTTAAATCCTTAAACTAAATTCTGGTGTTTTGTTTTCTGTTACAGCTTTTAGTAATGCTGAACATATGCATATTTTGCATGTATTTATGTACAGGCTCCTGCAAGTATGCACGCAAAAAGGAGAACAACTGTAACAAGGCTGTTAAAAGGGCACTGAAGCAGCTTCCTGTCACTTCAGAAACTAAGCACCAGAGCACTGCAATACCTGAGCAAAACGTATCTGCACCTGAGAAGAATTTCATCTTCGTCCCTCTCCTGGCCACTGTGGTAGGCAACACCTTGCCTTCTTAGCGTCTGAACTCCTTCCCCGACCCCTCCTGTCTAATTAGCTGGCCCTTGCTTTAGTTCACCGACTTTTGACCAAGGTAATGAATGGGATGGAGCGCGCTCCTCATCAAGCTCCCTCCCTGCCCTGCCTCCCGCAGACACCCGCCTCAGGGGGTCCATCTCCGGCGGAGGTTAGGGGCTGCCACCTGGAGACGCTCCGAGATGGGCTTTACAGGCAGAGCGGGGAACGGAAGACCCGCCGCTCCGCACCCACTGACCCCGCGGGACCCCGTCCCGTCCCGCTCAGAGCCGGCGGGATGGCCCCGCATCCCGCACACCCTCCGCGCTCCTCTTCCTCCCCTCGACCGCAGCCCCGGCCTGAGCTCTGCGGCGCACACAAGGTACCGAGCGGCGTTCGGACCCACCGTGTCCGCCTCGCAAGGAAGCCGGTGACCTGTAGATCGCGATAGGCACTGAATGATGCTTGCTGCTGCCGTGGAAATGGTGAATGTGGTGCGAGCCCAGACTGGAGGCGCCCCGCGCCACCCCGAGGAGGCCGCTGAGAGTGAGCGGGACTATCCACAGCAGGGCCGAGCGGCTGCCGCTGCCGGGGGGCCCCGGCTCCGCGCTGCCCCTAAGGAGCACCCCCATCCTCCGGGGCTCGGCGTCCTCGGGAGCAGCGGCAGCGGCCGCCAAGGAGGAAAAACTTTGGGCAGAGGCGCGCTGGCACACACGGGCACGGCGCCGGCTGCGGCTCACCGCACTAGGCAAGCCCTCTCTTCCCGCTGGGAAAGCCGGCTAGGATCCTTTTCTCCAGGTCTTCTTCTACCCAAAACAATCCGAGACATAGCCAGCGGCGGAGGATCCAGGCAGTTCAGAGGTGGTGGCAGAAGAGGGAAGCCCCGCGTTCCAACAATCGGTAGTTTAGCCTTTCCCGCGGCCAGTGCTCATGGAATAACGCTCCACAGTTGCGAGGGCTACGAGAGCGCCAAGCGTTCCCCCAGCCTCGGTAATCCACAGCGCGGGCGGTCCTGCCCCATGTCTGCTAGATGGGGAGAGGAAAAGGGGTGCCGCTCCATCAGCCAGCGCCGGCAAAGCGCCGGGAAATCAAACTGCCGCCGCTCGTCCCTTCGTTCATCTCCGAACGGGCGAGCCCTTGCCCCGCGGTCCCACTCCCGGCGCACACACTCACATTCACGCTCACTCGCACTCACACACACGCCGCCAGACAATAATCGCGCTGCTCCGGCAACCTCAGTGCTCTGAGTATTGACAGTAACAACCGGGGATGTCTTTCAGGGAGAAATGATGAGAGAAGGTGGGGGAAAAAATAATAATAAAATAAAAAACGAATTAAAAATAAAAACCCCAAACACGGAGGAGCTGGGCTATGCAAATCCGCAGTCCCCCAGCAGCGAACCGGGGCTGCGATGCGGAGGACGAGCCCGAGCAGAGGAGGCGGCTCCGTTCGGCTCCCGCACGGTCGCGCTGCCTCGCCGCTGCCGCCGGGAGCACGGCGCCGCTCCCCCCCACCCCGTTCCTTCCCTTTCCCGCCCCTCGCTCCGGCGGCAGCGCGTCCCCTCCTCTGGGTGTACCCGTGCTTCGAAAACCCGCTTTCACCCTAAAAAAAGAACCATTTCGGGGGTTGTCATCGGGCTAAACTTGGCCCTTCAGGTGCTTCCCCTCTGCCTCTCGGAGCACCGGCTCCCAGCAGCAGCCTAACAAAGAGTTACCTTTTATTTTATTAATTATTTTATTATTTTTCGCGGCACTACGCGTCTGCCCACCTCAGACTAGGCTGAATAATACAAAACCCCCTACACGGTGTCTAGCCTGAAAGAAGGTGGGTTTGGGTCTCAGCATCCCCAACCCTATCTGTAGGGCTGCGCCCGCACTGCCCCCCGGAGCGGGGCCCTCGCCCCAAAAGCAGAGGGATGGGCTGCTCCAGCCCCCTCCTCACACACACACACACACAGCCGAGGGTGGGAGATGTCACTGCTTAAAAGCGACAGTCTCAAAGGCAAAACGTTTTCCCCACTCTGTGGGTCCTATGCCCTCGTACCCCCGGAGGCGCAGCCCTGCAGTACCGCACCCCAGGTACAGTGCGGAGGGGGAGGGCGACCCCCCTTCCCGCTGCCCTCCTCCTCTTCCTCTTCTCCCTCCCCCGTTTCCAGCCCGCCGTAGATCTTGTGCCATGCCTTCAGCAGCATGAGATCATGGGTGCGGGGTGCGGATGCGTGAAAGGGAGAGGGCGAGCGGTGGGTGTGAGAATGCCTTTTTTTCCCCTTCTTTATACATTTCGCGTTAATTTAAACGAAAACCACCGCAATTCGCTGAGGTGCTTTCGAATCCCAACGCGGCCGCGAAAGAGAAGTCACAACCCTCACTCAGCTGCGTAGGCTTAGGAAAGAGGAAGGCTTTTAGTCCCGGGTCTGCTCAGCTCAACGCGGATCATCCTCCCCTACACCCTGCCTTCTCCCATCGCGCATCCCCTTGCGGGATGCATCCCCTGAAAAGGGGGACAAACCCCCTACCCCGCACCCCAGTTATCGTCCTGCGGGCTGGGCTTTCCGTGGACCACGCCGGGGAAAGGCAACTCCTGAGCATGTCACAGCAACTTCCTTCTCCAACCTGCCTCAAGAAGCCTCTCAAGGAAGTCACAAACCCCAATTTTCCAAACTATCAGCTTGCAACTGCCACGCGCTGTCACCTTTTAGAACATAAAACACAATCAATCCTCTAAGTTTCAGAGTTACAGAAAAATGAAAGAAATCTCAAAGAAACGTCAGCCTGGATTCACCACATCTCCTAAAATCAACCCCCCTGATGTACATTTCCTGTTCATGCACCTCAGATGTGTTAGAAATCTTTTCCGTAAATACCACCACGTTTTCTATCAATCCGACTCAGGACACAAAGTATTTCAGTCAGTCACTGGAACTAATTTCTCTGTAAACTGTTCACATGTTGCTGCCGTTTTAGAAACAGGCAGTAGTTAACTGACTGTTCTTAATGATTCTAGACATCCTACAGATGAGTAACTTAAAATTGTTACCAATCCTTTGAAACAGGAAGCTGGTACTGTCAACCGCCTGATGGTACATTTGGCAACACAGTTGTTGGGATACAGTGGCAGTTGGCAAGTCCTGTTTAGACAAAGTTCTCCTCCACTGTTTTGAGTCCTCCAATAGGAACTGTGTCCTGCTCCCTTTTAGTTGCAGTATCCCCATGGGTGCCGAGGAATGCACAGCTGGCTCCCCATTCCAGGTTTCCCACTAGCTATAACCTTGCAACTGAGGCTTTACACAGTTCCCTTCCAGCCTGGGCACAGTTTGTCCTACTTGGGTTGAAGACAGTGTGGATTGCCACCTGGAGTACTGTTTTTAGATCTGGCAGCAACAACACAAGAGGGATGTGAAGCTGTTGGAGTGAGTCCAGAGAAGGCCATGGAGATGCTCCAAGGGCCAGAGCACCTCTGCTCTGGAGACAGGCTGAAAGAGCTGGGCTTGTTCAGCCTGGAGAAGAGAAGGCTCAAGGAAGACTGTACAGTAGATCCCAGTGCCTAAAGGGGTGGACAAGAAACCTGAAGAGAGGCTTTTGACAAGGACATGTAGGGACAGGACAAGGGGGAATGGCTTTAAACTGACAGAGGGGAGATTTAGATTAGGCATTAGAAAGAAATTCTGCCTGTGAGGGTGCTGAGGTGCTGGCCCAGGGTGTCCAGAGAAGCTGTGGCTGCCCCATCCCTGGCAGTGTTCAAGGCCAGGTTGGACTGGGCTTGGAGCAACCTGATCTAGTGGAAGGTGTCCCTGCTCTGGAAGGGGGTTGGAACTGGATGAGCATTGAGGTTTCTTTCAATTCAAACTATTCTATGATTCTGTGATTTAGTACAAGTTTGTGTCAGCATTCGTCTCTGTGTTGTTGGATATGTTTGTAGCATGAGCACCTTATCTAAATTCTTGCTCCATCTGCCATCTACTGTATCAGGGAGGCCTTAGTGCTTAAATACCAAGGACAAATGAATAAAATGTTTAGGTACTTCAAAAGTGCTTCATTTAATATTTTACTGAAGATAAAAAGGGTGTTTAAGTGCTTGGCGTTATGAAATGTGTACTATTTCTGCAGTGCACACACATCACTGCCACTAAAGTTTCGAGTTTAAATCTGTGTTTGGAGACTACTTAGAGAAGTTTTTTTCATCAGATGGATTATAATGGGTCATTTTTAGGTGTTACATTATTATGTTAAATACTACCTAGGGACTGTTAAATTCATGGATTATTTTGCTGCTGTGTAGCCAAAGCAAGAGTTGAAGACACAAAGGCCAATCTCCACAAAAAGCTATTTAGGCTATGTAAGTACCTGCTCAAAATGGGAATAGGATGACTCTTGCCTATGTAGGCATCCCTTCCTGGATCTGCAATGAGCTCAGCACCTGGTATGTACTAGCTCTAATTTTAATAACATTTGACATTTTCCTGGCTCTGCACTCTGAACCACAGTGACAAACAGGAGAGGACTATCTGAGTTTCAGAAAGGGGAAAGGTGATCTAATTCCATGCACGGGTGAGAAATGGGAAGAAGTAATCTGCAGAAAATATCATAAAAAGGCTTAAAGTGGAAAGAATACCAGGAAGCTAAAAAGGAAGGTGAAGAAGCAAGGGTGTATGAAAGCAAGTGAAAGGCAGATGGGGACAAGGCGGCAAAAGAAGGAAATTCCAGGAAAAAAAAAATCCTTTCTTGCTCAGTTTTTATGATAACAGCAAGTGCTTCTTTTCAATTTGAAGCAAATGTTGGTAGTCAGATACTTCTAGTCTTTTAATGTTTTATTTTAAAGGAGGTTGTAGAGATGTGGGTGTCTGTCTCTTCTCCCAGGTACCAAGCAATAGAGCAAGAAAATATGGTCACAACCTGTACCAGGGGAGGTCTAGACTCGATACTAAGAACCATTTATTCACCAAAAGGATTGTCAGGAATTGGAACAGGCTGTCCAGGGAAGTGTTGGAATCATTATCCTTGGGGGTATTTAAAAGACATTTAGATATGGCACTTAGGGACACAATATAGTGGTGGGCTTGGCAGTGCTAGCTTAACAGTTGAACCTGGTGATCTTAAAGGTATTTTCCAACATCAAGAATTCTATGATTTCATGATTCTATTTAAACAGCTTAATTGGCTGTCTTAGTACCCAGAGTTAAGCTTTGTAATGAAAACTAGAAGTTAAAAGCATCTGCAAGCAAATATGAGACACCTAGTCTAGATCATGCTTTGCCTGAAAAGGTTGGACTAGATAATCCTTGAGGTCCCTTCCAACCTGGAATTCTAGAATTCTGAAAACAAATGGCAAGCAGCATTTCTTATTTAAACTGCTTAATTTTTTTTTATCCCCTGCTGACATATGCGTATAAATCTCTGTTGACTGAGGAACTAGCTGAAGTTGAAATAATCTGTTTTGAATCCCCAAAGACATCAAATCATGTATTCCCCAAAACAATCAACATTGTGGCATCAGTATGTGAAGGTTCACTTGAAGAAAGAAGTGGTACAAAAGAGAGCAATAAGCAAGAATTTGTGGAGACAAATAGATATCCCACTGCAGGCATAGCAAATAAAGTGTGAAAATAAAATACAGAGTTCACAGTGTAGCTTTTGTTATTTTGGAAGCTTAGCTCAGTGGAGTTAATGTTTTTTTAACACCATTTAACACCCTGTGCAGGTCACACTGGTAGTAAATGTGACTTTTAATCAAGTTATTTCCACCAAGTGAACTCTGTCAATACAAGCAAGTTCCTAAGTTTACGAGCAAGAATATCCTGAGTTGTAAAAACACATCTTTCCCTGTCTTCTTCTATTGCCATTGTCCTATAACACCAAATGCCCCTAAAGAAGATTTATACAAACAGAAAAAGCACTTCCACGAGTATAATTTACATTATTTCCTTGGATAAAATCAGATACTTCTTGCTGGGACAACCATATCTCTCTACACCCTGATTCTTGTCAATACAGCTGTATTCGCTAAGATGAACAACTTTGGTGACATCAGCAAACCTCAACTGCAGACCATGCCTCAGGCTTGGAGAAACTGTCAGTTAAATTCAGGACTCCTTTAGGTTAAGTTCTGCCTTACACAACCAGGCTTTTCTGGCCACCTCTTGTCTCCAGAGATGAAATCCTGCAACTAGTGTTGCAACAGCCACTCTTAAACTCCTGAAGCTCAAGTGCTATTCAGCAAACACAGAAGAAAAATGCACACTTTAACACACTTCCTGTGTTTTTCTATCAGTTCTTTTCTGCTACTGAGTTGTTTACCCATCCTACAAACAGTGGTATAGAGAAGAAAACATTCAAGCTAATGTTTCACTTACCACTATAAACTCTGATGAATTTATGGACCTGTACGCGGGATGTCCCAATCCTAGAAGTGTCTGATTTTCAGACATTTTAATGTCTGGTAACACTGGAGGTGTTAATTTTCCTCTTTAAAACAGCAGAGGATGTTTCTTTCAGAAGCCAGTGAATTACAAGATACTGAACCAAGGCCTGTTATCCATGTATAACTGTGGCCAGTTTGTGTCCTAACCCTATATAACTTAGGGCAAACCCTCTTTACTTTAGAAAGAAAGCCAGTGGCTGTGAACTACTCAGAAACTTGGAAGGTAAAATATACAATTCTAGCAGAGACAGATGGAGGTTTTGTGCAGTCAAAAAATACATAGAAATTCAAATGTTTGGTGATCATGGAAAAAAGAAAGAAGTTTACAATGGAAATACTTAGGCTGCTTTCTCTGTAGTGCAGCTATTCTCTCTATAGATATAGTTCAAAATAAAACCTCGTGCAGTTGCTAAATCTTTCTGTCCATAAATCTGTCCATTCAAATTGCTTTAAATTTTCGTAATAACTGTTTCTTGACTCTGCATGTACAAAGACAGAAACAATCTCTTCCTCTCTATCCCTTGCTGTCAAAAGCAAGCTGATATTTTTCATTTCACGGAAAACCAGCACATAAGGCAGATCCCTTCAATTTAAAATAGAAAGAGTTGGTAGGAAAATATTTTCCAACAGGGAATTCTGACTCTGAAAGGAAGCTCCCTCTTAGTCTGAAATGGCCCTGCTGGGTCCATCATTCTTCAGGGCACTTTGCCAAGTCCATCTACCATTAGTTACATTAGCCCTGGTTTGACCTGCCTTGAGGAGGATGGATCATACTCCCCTGGGAGCTGTCTTCTGCTGGCTACCAGTGCTGCAATGTCACTTGATTTCATATTTTCCTCCTTTGTTTTTGTTTATTTTTGGTCTAACTTTGCACAGAAGGTGCTGGCGCTTCTGGGTAGGCTCCCCCTTTCATTCCAATATAAAGCCATGGGAATTAAGGCCAAATCCGCATGTATATATGTGCAGGCATTTAAGAGATTTGTAGTCCCGTATCAAGCAGCACATGCTGTGCCCATGTTCGTTCTGGACTACTGCATGAGCAGTTAATTCTATGGGCAATTAGACTGCCGCAGAACCTGCAAAAGTCTGATTCCTACCACTGCTGCTGCAGGAATTGGCACTGCATTGCTGCAGAGAAGGCAGATCCCTGACTAGCGCTTCAATGATACTAATTTGAACTCCTCAGCAAACACTCCAGCTAGGGACAAAGAAAAAAAAAAGAACCACAAAAATAGGTTGCAAATTAGTCATCAAGAAGTTTGATCACTGATGGATGCCAATAACAGAGCCCAGCATTGTGCTCCTCCATATCCAGTACAAGCATATGAAATACATGCAAAGGGTATTTGTTGATAAGGGTCTCCAAAAATAGGAGAAGGCTATGTTTGGTGTTGTCTGCAGCACTTGTTTACCATACATAATACCTGAGATATTAAATGCCATGTCAAGGCCAAGCTCACACTAGATTCGAAGTGCAATGGTCCTAAAACGGGGAAATTGAGTTTAAAGACCTTGCAAGGCAAAACTGATTGCCTTTTTTTTTTTTTTGTGGGAAGCCCTCTGATAGCCCCAAGAGCCCTAAATGGTATTTGTGAAGGGGCTTAAAGTAAGTAATGCTCAGGAGTGCACTTTTTAGCAGGTTCTCCTGACAGGATTTCTAAGATGCCACTCATGATTCACGATGATCAACTCACTCCCTTCCTGGCCTTGGTGGAGAAGAGGATGAACAGTGGAGCTCCACCTCCTGCCTTCCCTGAGCACACTGGTCCCACATTATTGAAGAAGGCAAAGAAAGGGGTAAGGTCCAGCCTGCTACCATTCTGTCCACTCTCCTAGTTCAATACAGAGCTTTAGACTCCAGACAGCAGCAGTGTTAAAAGTCAGCTATAGAAACAACCAAATTTAAAAAGCAAGAGTTGTAAGAAGATAGCATTAACTTTTGGCGTTTATAACTGTAAAATGTCCAAATACTTATTTAGCTTTAGACTTCTTTCTTTCCCCTTCTTCTTTATTCCCCAGAAAAAGTGTCACCATTGTGCAGAAGCTGTATTTGTCTGTAGTGCCAAGCACACTCTGTATAGCTGAGTTATGAACCTCTGATCATACAGATTTAAAATGGAAACGCTGACATAATCTTAAATGTCGTGGCACAAATACTGCCACTACAATAATCCTTGTAATCTAATATATTAGCCCTAGGGGGATGGAGGCTCAATTGCTGATCTCAGACAGCCTTTCTGAGGCTCAATTCAAATTGCACAATTATTCTCCATCCGTCAAGTTCTTTAAAATACATTTCAAACGCAGCGTTGTACATTCCAAAATATTTGTTCTTTGGAGATTGATTTGGATTTTTTTTTTTTTTTCTATTTTAAAGAGATCTATGACCTCGGAGGCATGTGAAAAATCATTAATCAAGTTTATACTGTGTAACACACTTTTGTGTGTGAAAGACTTACTTTTTTCCCAGATTTCCTCAGTTATGTTGCCAAGGTGATTTCCCGAGAGAGCCATGAGTTTATCTTGACAGGTGTTAGTGAGATCTGCAGTGTCTCAGTGGAATTGCAACTGGTTGCTTTGAGGTACAGTAGAAGACATTAAGTCTGCAAACTAATGAACTTACCTTATTACGTTCTAAATAAAATAAACTACAGAGTAAGTTGGATTAAGCTACTAATGCCTTTCTAATGAAGCTTTTATTGGACATATGGTGTGGTCTTGCCATTTTCCTCATACAGCTAGCACAAGCAAAAACCCCACATCAAACTTACATGTATCTCTCCTGTTACATCCTAGTATCAAAACCTCACTGTCACAATGATTTTCATATTGCTATTTTGCTAGCATAACCTTTGATTTTGATTTGCAAGGCTAAACTGATTAAAAAAAACCCCACAACATAAAAAGCAGTCAGATTGAAAAAAGAAACAGGAGTTGCCACCAACAGGAGAAGAGAAAAATACAACTTCTACTGTGGTTGCTAAGGGAAAAATATAAACCACTGCTGGTAACTTATAATTACTTCAAAATGCATCTGTGACCTGTCCTGACAATGTCAGGGAATCATTAACTAAATATTGCAACTTCTGAAGTTAAATAATCATTCTTTAGTCACAGTCCATTAGTGTTTTCCAGCCCTGAGCTGTAACACACTGTATTTCGGTAATGCATATTAGAAGCAATAAAACAATAGGTGCTTTTAACAAAAATGAATGAGTCTTAACCAAGGTGAAACAAAACACTACCATTTTCAGCCAGCTATGCCTTTTGCTTTTAATTGCCATTTTCTTTGTATGTGTGGAAGATCGGAACACAAGAAAAAACACTCCTTAGCAACATTCCTCTTCTGGGAACATGCTGCCGAATTTAGGTATAAACCCATAACAGCATCTCAAAGAACAGCAATATCTCATACGCTTCAGCTTTGATATGCTATTTCAAATCCTTAATTTCCCTTTTTCAGTTTCCCACTTAAAGTTTTGCTTTGCTTCCCTATCTGCAAATGCCCATTTGAGACAAAGATCTTTTCATAGTCAGGCTCTCCCCACCCTTTATTTATTTCAACAACAAATTAGCAGCCAAGTTTTTGTAGAGGATAAGAAAATAGATACAGTGAAAACAAGAGTGAGAACACAGTTTTTCTTTCCTTCAGCACCAGCAGCCAGAAACAGTATGAAAGCAATGGATCATGAAGAAAAGCAATTTCCTACTTCAGGGATTAAGCAATGCCCTCTTTTGTAATGTTAAATGAAAGTTCTAGTTTGGGGTTTTTTTAAGTCATACTGATTTTTTTCCCCCAATTTAAATAAATACTCACTAGAGAAGCTCCAGCAGTCCCAAACACATCACTTCCTACTCAATCAATAACACAGATAAAACCCTTTATGTTGTACTTCTTTGAGTAGGCCTATTGATAGAGCAAGGAAAATAAAGCTCTACAGAAGCCAAAGATAATTAACAAGGGGAAGTGTCTGGTGATACATGGCTCTGTTCTTCTCCTAAGGGCAAATATAGGGGATTCTAATACAGATAATATGCAGACTTTTGTTGAAGCATTCAAATGAAGACATCTACCTACATTTTACTGTCACTGCGCATATCTCTCATTCAGTAACACTGTAAAATTAAACCCTTCTGCAGTGATACATGGCTAGGCTATCAGGTGGTGTGCCATACCCTCATCTAAAACATTATCCTGCACTGACTTCCCTTTGGTAGTATGGAAAAGATGGAAGTTCTACAGCTGCCTCTGCCACAGCTTTTCAAGTGCAACCTTGGACAAATCACTACAAACCATTAGTCCCTTAATAGCTAATTGACAAGCTAGGTCAATGTTATCAGTCACAAGGATAAAGATGATTTGCATGAGTAAGGCTTGGTAGTATTACACCCTTCACATGGAAGGTTTCAGAGGCTTTCATTTTCAAGCACTATTAAACAGTGCATTGCAGGATTAAGTCTTCTACACCTACAAGTCTGTATCCAGAAAGCTCTACCAAGAACATTGTTAAATACTGTGTTTTTATATATATATCCACATTTTAAACACAATACTGTGTTTAAAGCACTTTGAGATCACTTCATGGTAAATGCCAATGTTTATAACAATTACAGCTGCATGGGCCTTCCTTAGTTTTTATACACTGAAAAATGGGAATCTTATAAATATCTCACTGATGGGACAACTTGTATGGGAAAGCATTATCACTGTAAAGACAGTTGGACAGAAAAAGCTCGTTCTCCTTAGCCTATGTGCAAATAATAGCTGCAACTACCAAAAGATTGGAAACAGAAAATAATTTAATTTATACTTGCATTTTGGTTTTTAAGGCACTAAATTGAAGCTATTCCTAGCTAAGACGAGGCATCTGCTATAATTAAAATATTAAATAATTAAAATTGAGAGTCACAACCAACTTATTTTTTAAAACAGTTTGCAACAGGAAGCAAAATGCAAGATTTCTCAGCTGCAACTTGATGGTGCTATGAAAACCTGCCTGATTTTACCTATTTATTTCAGTGCACGATAAAAGATGTACTCAGAAGAAAAATACACGATGCATACTCATTTTTAAAGGCTTAGAAAGCTAGAGGCTTTCCTTTAACACCCTTGGATCTAATTTTGTTTCCAATGAGTAAAATGAGAAGAATTGGGCCCTAAAAGGGATGATGGTCTGAAGCTGCGCTTTCAATCTTTGCACATGCTAAAACCCTCATAAATTCCAACACAAACTATGGGTGCACTGCTGGCCAGCTGTGGTTACACAGTTCACCATTACTGCCCAGAAAAGACTAGCGTTTTCCTGAGGAAGTTTTCAAACCCCATCATATTGAACCACACGAGCCTATAAGAGCTCTTCCACATTTAACAGGATGTCAGTTCCTGGAGCTGTTTTTGCTTTGATGCACACAAAGTACTGCCAGTAATGTTAATCAGAATTATGCCACGCACTGGAGGAAGACAATCACATAAATGAATTATCACAGTTTCTGCATAGCCCTGCCTCCTGCAGAACTGTTGTGTTGTTAGCGGAGCTGGGACTGTATATGCTACTGATTTGTGGCTGCTTTGTTTAAAAAAAGCTCAGTACTAGTGTAGTCCTTCTCATCCAGATATATCAAAGTGCTTTATAAAGCAGTGACAGCAGTGGAGCTGAGAAAAAACTTACAGTGAAACTTCTTTCCATTTGGGAACATGAAAAGCTCTTGGATTATTTATAGGGAAATATAAAGGAAACACATAATGAAAATTTAAAGAATCACATTTTTAAAAGTGATTTCATTTTGAAAATGATGTTCCCCCTTTTTTTTTTTTTTTTTTTTTTTTTTTTTTTTTTTTTTTTTTTTTTAAATTTCAAATTTTTTTT